>LPNX011037640.1:4544-67366 GCA_001517045.1 Pseudotsuga menziesii | reverse complement strand
TGATTGAAACCCTTGTTGAAATTCCTGGGCCTGTTCCTACTCTTCATGTTGTAGAAATCTGAGAAAGACATGGCAGCATGAAACTCATCCCCTAAGTCTTGTACTCCTGCAAATAAGCCCCAAAAGGCTCACTAGGTTCTACCTGCATGACTGGGCCCCCTACTGTATCTGCCAAGAAGTGAGGCATGGTAGGCCTGATAGTAGGTCTGTTGTATATGTGCGGAGTGTTCTAGATGTTAGTGTACACCATCTTTCCACCGCTACTTGAAGATCCCCGATCTACCGGTGAGGGAGGTGTACTATTGATACCTGTTTCCGGTTTCGCTGATAGTCTGTTGATTGCGTTGAGGACTTCTTTTTGTCCTTTGGCTAAGTCTTGCAATGCAGAGACCAAGCTGCGAAACTCCATCCGATCCTCCTCTTCTCCCGTTCCTTTTCCCCTATCTGAATGTATACCTGTTTGTTCCATGTCTGAATTGGTATCTTCTAGTTGGATATCTTCAAATTCTTCTGTGTATCTACTCTTCCTCCTCCTATAGGTTACAAAAGGATCTCCTTCTGTATTTATCTACTTTTCATCTCTTAAGCCCACAGCTGGCCAAGAAAACAGCTCTAATACCACTGTAATATCCCAAATCCCGATATTTTCTATTTCTAAACAAATATGCTGATACAACGGGGCATGCAAACTGCCATGCAAAAATCCCTATTTTATAGGAAAAATTAGGGTTAGGGTTTGCAAGATAGAATGAACACTTACCACTGATAAGCCAGCTGAACTGCTCCGGAGAAAGTATGCAAGCACTGAGAACTAGATCGGAAATAGGCAGATCTCCTCTGCTTCAGGTGAACCCCCAGCAGCAAGACGCCCCAGTCAGAAAAGGGTGACGCCCTGAAGGAAGGAGGTGTCCAATGGAACTGCGAATTTGCCGGGTTGATAGTTTTTCAGTGTCGGAGAGAATGCCTGGTGCATGTGGAGGTTCTGAGACCTCTAGGCAAGGTAGCGAATTGCTTCAGAGAGGCAGCTACTCACGCCCCTGGAACCCCGAAACTGTTAATAACTGCTTCGGATGAGCCCTGATGGATCTGATAATCACCGGATACCGAAGTATGAAGCTGATGATGAGAATGGTGCCTGAGTTTCGGAAGGAAACTGAGATCTGAAGGCCCAACAGCTGATTAGGGCTTTTTGGCTGGAAACCCCCTCTTACGGCTGCACACGTGTCCCTGCAACGATCTATACCATGTACTAGATAACTGATGAATGAATGAAGAACAAGTGGTGAACCTGTATGGCTTACCCGGAATAAGACTAGGACAGATGTTTCACTGCCGAAATCCTGTTAGCTGAAGACTCCGTCTCCAACCCCAACTGTTGTGCTGCTATCCAAGAGCTCCCAAAATAATCATAATCAAAAGTGAAGTCTCCTTTCGCTTTATCCTCTATTTATAAAGTTCAACTGCGCAAAACCTAATCTTTGACCTAATTATGTCACTTTATCTTCTAATTTTCCGTTGACTTGCATGCATGCGGATGGAGACTTAAAGAGTGCATGCATTATTAAATAATTCTAGGATGGCATGCACGAAGGTGGCCTTTGGCCCCGGTGGCCCTTCTTGACCAAATGATGATGCCCTAGATCTTCTATGGATGGCATCAGTCCTTAGCTGATTCCCTAGCTGTCAATAACCGCTCGAACCCACAGGAATCACATAGGTTAGCGGTTTTGGGCCTTGAGGCCTAACTGGAAGAGGACATTACAGCCATCAAAACCCACTTGGAGATTGTTGAGTAAACCCTAGATCTCGAATTTCATAAGAATCGGACTCCATTTGCACCGGGATCTAGCACTAAGCTCTCTAGGTGGGGGCGCCCCCTTTGAGGTGGGTGGCCAAATTTTCAGATCTATTAGTTGGGTATGCTTGAACCCACTTAATTTTCACAGATCTATCCTTCAAGTCTCCCGATCTAGTCATTCCTTGTCTCGGTCTACTCTTTTGGGTCCACTTTATTCACTTTTTCCTAAACACTAGGTGGGCCCCATTTGGGTTTTCTTATGTATGCCTAGATCTCTCTATATCTACGTTCCTAAACTATTTGTGGTATCTTTCCTATCAAGTTGGGTCATTTTCCCTGTTGGTTAAGCCTCCCCAACCTTTCCCTAACCACTATACCACATCCTTTCCATAGATCTAGATTCCCTCACTCATTATTGCTCGTCTTCTAATCATTACATATCCCTAGGAGTTGTCTTGAGTAGGTGCATTAGCACTCTTAGGCTAGTAGGGTATCCACCTTGATCATTCTCTGGATTGATCTAAAGCGACAAGATCTCGTCCGATGTGACAACTACCCTTCTTCTGTAGTGGACGAGGCCCTTGTGGTGTCACCGATTAGCTACCTCACCTCTACCGGCCCGGATGGGATACCTTTAGTGGATAGCTACACATTATGTGATAACAGAACACTTGTACATCTGAGAGAGAGATAAATGGGTTGTATCCCCACCTTGTTATTACATCCTTGGTCTTGTGGTTTGAGAGGTGTTTACCCATCCTTTATTTATGGTGGTTAGCCTTGTCTTGTGTTGACCCTTACTTGTTGGTCCTATGTGCTAGCACCCACCTTAAGCATGTCACCCTACCCCTTTGTCTTGACCCTAGTACCCTCTCCTAAAGACGCCAGAATATTAAATTATAATTTTATAATGGGTAACATTCATTATTTAAATGGCACCTTAGCCTAACTTTCAGGAACTCTAAGTCAATGAAGAATTAGAAGGGGGATCCTTCTAGAAGTCTTTAAGAGGTTATAAATACAAACCTAATTCTTCATTATGAGAGCATCTTGAAGTGGCAATTCAAATATGATTTTCTATGTGACTGATCTAGGGTTTTTACAACAGCTTTGTGTGTGGGTGACGTCTAGGGTTTCTGCCCTCTCCTTGCTTGGGCGTGCTCTTGTTTTATGATCTACTACTCCTAGCCGTCCCTCTTGAAGGTTGATTCTTCTTCCTCTTCCTCACACGTGTGAGTCGTGGACTGTTATTGGACTGTGAAGGGAGGTCACTGTCCATGCAGACTGTTTTAGGGCTGCCATTTGTCATGTGAAGCTGCCACCTATTGTGTAATGTTTCCTGTAAGAACTATTTAAGGGTTTCATCTTCCATCTTGGGACTGTCACTTCCTAGATTGACTGTCTTGAGAGGGGCCGAGACTTGTGTGAAGCTTCTTGTTCATTGTTTGACTGTGTTAAGAGGGCCAAGGTCTGTTTTGTGGTTGTTGTTGCTCATGATGAGTAGGCTGTTGCTGGTTTAGGGCTTCCACTGTTGGCTTGAGGTCTAATATGGCCTGTAAGTGACCACCAATACCTTGTTGGGAGGCCGCCAGGTCTGTTGATGTTGGTTTGAGGTTTGTTATGACCTGATGGTGACCACCACTGCATTATTTAAGGGTTGTTAGGGCTACCACTTCTATTTGGATTGTGTTTTGAGGATGCCCTTGTTTACTAAGGACTGCTGTGAGGTCTCCTTCTCCCTTTGACTGTCTTGGTTAAAATTCTGAGGCTGATCTTGGTTGTTGTACCTACTCCTGTACCGGTCTAAACCTATCCTACAACTTTTTCTATCTCTCTCTCTCTCTAGTATGTACAAAGTTCAAACCCTCCAGTAAGGGTCAGTTTTGTTCCAGTTGTTGACTTGCCTCTGAGAGGCAAAGTCTGTTCTAAAAGCTAAATTTCAGAGTATAAGGAATGTCCCAACTCACCAAGTAAGTTATCAGACTTGTTCTTTTTGTGTTGTCGGTTAGATCTCTTACTGCTACTACAGTTTTGTCTAACTAGTCTTACTACTGCTGCTACTCTGCTGGTTATATATCTGCAATTGTTAAATGTGTGCTTCAACTTTAACACAGTGATCTTTGGGAGTGTCAAAGTTGAAAGAGATGAAAAATATATTTTAATTTATCAAATCTAAACTTGTCTGCTGTACTATTTTGTTTTCAGTACTAGTTTTGTAAAGTGCAAATTTTAATTTTATGCTTAAAACCCTGACCTAACCCTAATTTTAACAATAACACCCCATTTTTTATCCCTGATGTAATCATGTAAAGTTTGATGATGAAATGCCTAAAAGGCTAAACAAATTATATTTTGAAATATTAATATAAAATACAGCTGATTGTGGCTAAGGCAAATGCTAAAGAGAACAGGGGACTATGAATTCACCAGTGAAAAAGAAAGGGGGCTATAGTTAGCCTAAGGGGGTTTATATCATGACCCTAGTTTTGACCTTAATCTTAAAAAGTGCTTTAACCATACTTTAATCTTTATAGTTTTGATATTTTCAATGTTCCACGGAGTTTCCGGGGCAGGGGAGCATGGGAGCGGGGAAACACACAAGGGGGACGTGTGGAAGCTACCCTAAATTTTAGGGAAATTTCGTGGAAACGAGGGGACGTTGGAGTCATAAAAATTAATTTAAAATATAAAAATGATAAATC
The DNA here is from genome assembly GCA_001517045.1 of Pseudotsuga menziesii. Taxonomy (NCBI): domain Eukaryota; kingdom Viridiplantae; phylum Streptophyta; class Pinopsida; order Pinales; family Pinaceae; genus Pseudotsuga; species Pseudotsuga menziesii. Next base: position 62,866 of record LPNX011037640.1, on the reverse strand, counting down.
CCAACAATAACTATTACCATGTAAAAAGTAAAACTAAAAACTAAATATCATAATTATCATTATGCAAAGTATATCTAAATTCAAATTTCAAATTTATAAAAGATAATGCAACAAATGCTAAAGCCTGAAATAGTCAAATGGATACTGAACAATGAACCCAAAGAAGTTAAAACTTTGAACAGTGACGACTGCTCCAAGTTTAGTTGCAAAATGATTATGAAATGAAATCATGAGAGGATAGCGTTTAGGAAGGTCTTAGACTCTTAGGTTAGTCTAGGATTTAATTTAATTTTCATTTAATTATGTTTTAATTTTGTAAACATTTTTTTTATATTTTTATTTGCATTTATTTTTATTGTGAAAAAGGAAAATTTGGGGGGGACAAGGGGACGCCTAGAAGCCCCCCCTAGGGGGAAACGCGTTCCGCACTGGAGAAAACGTGGGGGAACATGTTTCCACAAGTTTCCCCAAAAGGGGGACGTGGGGAAACGTTTCCCCAGGAGTTTCCCCATCCCAGAAGCGCGGGAGAGCGAGGGGGCACATTCCCCACCCTAGGGGACGCATCCCCGTGGAACACTGGATATTTTGAACCTTATTATTAATCCAAAAAAATTAACGAGGGATTAGTGGCTTATGTTGAGGGACGTGTGTCTTTGGGAGACCACGTGTGGGTGAACTTGGCCATGCAACCAACTAGTAAACACGCATGAAGGAAGAATTGAGAGGAGGGGAATTCTCAGACTCGCAAACCCTCCCACGCATGGGGCTACGAACATAGACATTTGTAATTTTGTACTCCCTGATACGAAAGCTATCATTCCTCTCCTAGACGTAGGGAAAGTCCATTTTGAATTCTGTCAGAAAATCCATCTTGTTTGGTGGGGTGTGAGTTCTGCATCAACCCTTCAACCCTGATTATTGAAAGTAAATTTTGAGATAATTCCAATGCATAGTTTGACATTGGAGCCCAGTTTACGGCAAATTCATTGTTTTGCTTCTAGAATAGATATCTAGTGAAATGGTGAATGGTGTATAAACCTTCCTCGAATTTAATTCTAGACTCTAGTGCATAGTTTGACAGTGGTGGCCTAGTGTACAGTATTTCACTGTTTTACTACCAGAATAAATACCAAGGGAGGGGCTACACTATCCAGTGTGGAATTGGTAGAAACCAAGCCCTTGGAACTGGAAGAATGAACCATGTTATTGGTGTGAAATTGAGTAAGTGCTAAGCTATGAGAGATATCCTGGTGAGGAATTACTCTGTGCTCCTGTCCAATTCCATATCATCCTGGAGCGATCTCCTAGTGGATTCATAGTCTCATCTCGGGGGTGGCACCTTGCTGAGAGATTAATGAGTAAGGTAGCCTATGGTTGGGTGGAGCATTCTCACACGTAGCCCGTTGCTCAACTCATCATTTATACAGATAAGTAATTAATGCTCGGTATCAGCTTATTTATTATTTGTATGAATTTGAATGCAATTGGAATGAATGAATAATTTTTTAATGGTTTTTTAATTGTTCTTATTTTGAATATGCAGCTGGTGTTTATTTATATTGAATTTCATATCAATCATTTAATTTCTAAGTATTATTTAATGTTGTGTTTAATTTAATGAGGAGAATAAATCATGAGGGATTTGAATCATAGTTGCATAGAATTCGTTCAGATTAGTACTCTGCTCCGTATCAGAATGAGTTATATTAAATGTACAGTTAATGAATGAATGGAATTGCCAAGGAATTGGGTTATGAATTGTGCATGGGTATGTGTAGATGCAGTATGCATGTTTATCTGAAATTTATATGCCTGTGATGAGTTTGTTGAATATGTATAGAAGGAGAATTGGAATGTATCGTATTCAGATAGTTATGTGTTAAAATGTCTGGAACCTATTATAGTTCAGGTGTCATGTGTGTCATATTTGCATTCTAGTATGAATGCATTGGTGTTTGAATAGTCTATGGAAGATTTATTGAAGGTCGGAGGCCTGTAGCAGCACTACCTATGTTGTCTAAGGTGAACTGAGTGTAGTTGAGCTCTATGTATGAAGTTCTTGGAGTGTTTTTGAGCTCTATAGTGGTTGTTGATAAGTAATTATTTCTGCTTGAATTCTGTATAAGGATTCATAAACATCTTTATGTATCGGTGGCGTTGTCAATATTAATAGTAATTCACTAAAATGGAGTTATGCATTGTGAGTGCATGTTTTCCAGGCGGAAATCCCTATCAATGGATTTAATTGCAAATTATCTTAGTGTTGTGAACTGTTCGTTCCTGGAACAATCATCTATCCAGCAAAGTATTGCTAAGATAAGGTTTATCTGTTATTTCCTTTACTTAAAGAAATCTGGTTGAATCCTGTGATAAGAAGCCTTATCAAGGAGGTCTGTGGAAGTTAAACTTAGATTTGTGGACCTTAAGTTTATTGTTAAATCCTAAAACCTGAATGGTTGGTTGTATAATACATCTATGAATAGTTTGAGAAATAACTGCCAGATTAAAGGCAGGTGTTGGTATGATTTCTTTATCAGTTTAATTTTTTTTGTCTTAGCCTGTTTTCTCAATGAATGTGGCTTTTTTCCATGTGGATAGCTAGAAATGGCTTCCATGTTTTTATTAAATTTATTAGCACAAGTATGTGCTAGCAGCCCAAGGCCTCCATGGCCTATGGAATCTGTGGGTGTGAGCTAGTGTCGTAATGGGGTACCTTACAGGAACTTTAAAAGGCAAAAAATTATTTTTCAACTTTCTCCATATTTATCGGATTTTCTATTCGAACCACTTTTCAAAAATCCCATGGCCATTTTGCTTCCAATGATTCTGAAATGGCACAATTTTGGGCACTCTGACAAAACATAATTGCTCCTGAAGTTAGGATGCCCCCTCAAGTGTGCTAGGAACATCACCAAATGTAGGTCTCCAAGTATAGGTGCCTAATGAACATCCAACATACCAATCAAGCCATAGCATGTGTGTAAATAAAATCATTCTAGTGTAGTAAAGTTAACCATCATCAAAACTTAGGCAAATTTAATCTAATATGACAATAATACACGAGATATATGTTACAAATACACATTTTCTAACAGCTCAATGATTAGAGCTTTCTTAACTCATCTAGACTAATATTAGTGTGACCCTTAGAACCCTTTTACATGTGAGAGTGCTAAGCTAAATGCATAGCTTACATACCTAAGTCAAGTGAAGGTACATGAAGTCAAGTAAACAGATATGGAAGAAAGAGGTTCTTTGTGAAATAACCATCATAGCAATATAAGTGTGTTGGTATATCCTTAACTTTCAAGAGTTAGGATTGTTGGATGTTTCTTTCACATATGTGCCTAGGAAGTGTTGTCATGGGTCATCCATCCTTGCGCCTTCATATTGCAATCCCTTTATTCATTTTTCAATTGATATTTCATTCTTACATTTTATTTAGCCATTTCATTGGCTTAGTCCATTTTCTTTAGATGTGGCTTTGATAACCTAGGATAAGGGAACTTGGCTTTTGCGACGGGGAGTGCCTGCCATGATCTTTTCCATTTGCCTTTGCATTTAATTTAATAACAACCTCACAAAGGGGAATAATGAAGGGGATGGGTGAATTGGTTAGCAGGATGAAAAATGGCTAGGTAAAAAGTTATGAGATGAATGAAAATCAATTGACTTATTTCACCAAGGTACAAATCAACCTTCGTACTAATACAGTTATTAAGTTAAAAGAATAACACTAAGGTTAGACTAAGAGATGAGCAACAGCTTAAGCATATGAGTCGTTGTATAAGCATACATGTAACATCTCATGGTCACATATCGTCATATAAAAAAACATGCTAAGAGAAAATGACAGTTAGAAAATATCAAATCACTAGAGGATCAGGCACTATCTTTGACTCAGCACATTAAGGCACATGGACCATCTGTGCAAAGTTGAAGGATCTCTTACCAATGTTCTATGGTGAAGCCATAGATCTCATCTCAGGAATCTTTGATCAAAATCACCCCCGCTGAAAAAGGAGTAACATGTGGCTACCACTTCTCAACTCCCATGTATGCCCTTCATATCAAAGGAGTAAACGTGGTTCTAGAGGTGTAGTGGCTTAGAATCTTGGGTAGATTCTCATTGAACTATGATGAGTGTTACCTCTCATATTGCATGAGGCTTCACCTTGTGATTTTCATCACATGACAGATATTTGCAGGATGACACTGATGGATGCATACACTTTCCCTAGCATTTCCCTTATGGCATGTCCAACCAACCATGGGTGCACAATGTCTAGAGGAGAGTGGTCGATTGCAGAGTTATTTGTTTAGGCCCCCAGAGCTTAGCAAGATCTCCATTTGATTGACTAGTGATGTATTATGATCATTGGAGCACCTTGGTGATTATAATGTATCTCAATGTTGTGGTGACAAGGTGGTGTATTATCTTGTCACTAGTAGAGAACCCTTAATGTGTTCCCCTTTTCCTATGGTGGGGCATGGTAGACACTTGATGTAGCATGGGTTGCTATTCAAACACCTTTTATATGTTGATGTATCCTAGAACTGTGGTGTTATATTTGTTTGTCAATAGGAGGGGGTCTTCCACATGGTTCCCTTTTGATTATGATGTTTTAGTCACCACATGACTAGGATTAGACATGTTGATGTGACTTGGTGCTGTTGAATTTTAGCATTAGCATGAATACTTAAAAATTTGCAGACTAACTTTAAACAAATGGCAGTGCAGTAAAATAACATTCATCACATCGACACAATGGACATAAGAACTTTTCACTGGGGAAACCTTTAAAAGACAAAAACCCCAAAAAGCATTAGTAGCTCATCTCGTAAATGAGATGACTGAAATTCTTCAAAAAGTTCCACAAACCACAAAACAGGAAGATCAATTTCCAAATTACATAAAAATGCCCAATTAGGGCTTTTTCAGAAAATAGGGCTTGTAGCCCTTTTTCTCTCTCCTTCCCAATAAAAAAATCAGGTTGCCCGAAAACCTGTCAGCCTGCCCGGATCTTCCCTGTCTATGACTGTCTTCCCGGTCATACCAGTCAGTTGCTCGGTCGTATTGTGTTGCTGCCCGTCTGTTGTTTCCTACCCCGGTTACCTATTTTGCAGCCTTACTGTTGCCTGCTGCCCGTCCTTCTACTCGAGACCTGTTGGGCAAGTTCGTGGGCTGCCTGTGGCACTCCAAGTCTGTCAGTTGTCAGCCCAAGGCCCTAAAGGGCATGCTAACAGCTGCTGCAGCAGACTGTTAGCAACCCGTAGCCCTCACGGGTTGCCCTGGAGGCTGCCCAAGGGTTTGCTAACAGCCAAACCCTCACGGGTCTGCTGCCCGAGGGTTTGCTAACAGCCAAACCCTCACGGGTCTGCTTCCCGAAGGTTGGTCGTGAGCCAAACCCTTACGGGTATGCTGCCCGAGGGTTCGCTAGCAGCCAAACCCTCCACAGGTAGTTGCCCGGGGGCAGAGAAAGAGAGGGTTGAGCCCTAAAGAGACTGCCCTTGAGAAGATGTGGGGCAACCGTGAAGAAGAGGAGGCTGTTGGAGTAGATCTGGAAGCTACCCGGTGAAAAAGACAGTTTCCCGAAAGAAACTGAAGAAGAAAAGATTAGGGTGAAACCCTAACTCAAAATCCAGTCACTGTAAAGAATGATGATGCCCTAGCTAGACTCATCCATGCTAGGGAATAATCACAAAACCTTCTTCAAAACCTGTGAGATCTTATGATGGAGCAGTTGTACCTGTGAGAGCAAGTGTGTGTGTAATAATGAATTGGCTTGATCTTCTTTTATATCCTTGAGTCACCTGTAAGTGGACAAAAATTAGAAAGAACAAAATAATATTATTTTATTCTTTTCCAGTTTTCACTTTTACCTTTTTACCTTTCTGTAGTCTAAAAGGTCCTTTATGTATGTTTTAGTTTTACCAGAAGTCCTTATGTATTTTTGACTTTCACTTGTGGTCCCTTTTCCTGTGGTCCAAAAGTCCTTATGTATTTTTTACTTTTTCTTTTAGCCTTTTTTTTCCAAATGCCCCTATGATCATTACCTGTGGTCTTTTAATTCTATTCAAAGTACATCATCATAAACCAAGAGAGTTACTAATGCTTTTATCTCACACTCTGTGTGACACCAAGATCAGTACTAGGGTATCTTAACCAAGGTTGTTGGGAGCGGGGAGCGGGAGCGGAAACGAAAAGCGAAATTTTCAAAAGATTCCGATTTGGGAGTGTTTTTTATATAATATATATTTTGATGCATATATATTAAAAAAAACATGTATTATACCAAATTAGCTATAGAAAACAAAGATATAACCATTACTACACATGTCACATATAACATCAATCATCTAGGAGCATTGACTTGTAGCATTGTCATCAAATGATCAATCTTCAAATTTCAACATATAATATTTTCCATCAACAAACTCTAACAGTGTAGACTCTAACAGATAACATCGACCATGAAATGAAACAAAGCACCATAATATCATATTCAATACCAAAGAGTTGTAAGATAACAAGATGATAAGAATCAAGATGCAGTCAACAATTTAAAGTTCAAACTTCAAACTTCAAAGTAGGCCATAATGTTTACAAAATAGGCCATAATAAACATGAAATACAAAGTATTATGATACTATCTACTAAGTTTTCCTCTTGCCACGAGAAGCTTCCAATTTTTTTTCTCGTGTTCTAGGTGGAATAGGAGCTGGTGGAAGTGATCGTGGAACACGAGAAGAAGATGATTGGCCCCCACGGATTGTCGAACGTTGTGAAGCTAAAGGCAAAACTCCTGCATTTGTAAACCTGCTGGTGGTTGGGGGTGGCATCTCTGATGTATGAATCGGATGAGGATCACCCTCATGATCACCCAATAGTTCATCCTCCAAGCACTCTAATGCAATGGCTCCATCCTCCACATTAGCCTCCTCTGGATTGTTGTCCCAAGTCAAAAAAGTTCTATCATTCTTAGCTGCTTCACAATAATGGGACAACAACCTCAAGTTGTAGTGCACATAAACCAAACTTTCAGCCCGTTCTGTATTCAAACTATTTCTCTTGACGTTGTGGATGAAGCTGTAGGTGCTCCAACACCTCTCTGCAAAAGAACTATTGACAACCTATGAAAGCACCCTCACCGCCAATTTATGCAAAAATGTGGCACCACTACCATACATGTTCCACCAACGGATAGGATCCAAGCTCTCTCGATCTTTGGTTGCATGCAAGGTACCAAAGACTCCATGTTCACTGATGTATTGGCTTAATTCACTCCGTACTTGAGCACACTCCTGCTCATCAGGGACCAACTTGTCTAATGTAAGCCTATACCCATTTTGCACCTCTGGATATGTGTGTAGTCTTTTCCTAACTCCACCACCAGGTGCAGGTTGGGCCAACCAAGATGGAGAATAATATTTTGGGGTAAGGACATATACAAGGGCATGGAGTGAAACATTCAAATTATCCCACCTTTTGACCACATGTTTATGAATATGGTCATACAAGATTGCATCTCTTTGCTCAACAATGTCTTTAATATGACCAAGCATGCTATCCATTTGCTCATACACCTCCCCAATCACCGCCTAATCTATATCTGCAAAATGAATCATATTATAAACGGGCTTGGTGAACTGTAGAACATATCTAACCTGTGTCTAGAAATGACCATCAAGAACGGTGTCCTCCACATCCTGAAAGTCATGTCTATCAGATGTGCTTGCAACTCTGTCTTTCAATCCCTGCCATGAATCACTTGAGACCATACTAGCCAATGCCTCTCTTACCTTCAAAAGCCTCCTAAAGGTGAGGTAGTAGCTACCAAATCTAGTCTTCGCAATCTTCAATAGCTCCAACCTAGACTGATTGCGAAAAATGTGGTGTGCCATGCTATGATTGATGATAAATTTTATCATTTTCTTACCTCTCTTGTACAAGGCACCAATCCATTGGTAACTAGGGTCCTTCATCTTAACAATATCATGCATCAAAAGGTTCAATGTGTGAACCAAACACCCTGACCAAAATATGTTGGGATACTTATCCTCAATGATTGCTCCTGCTGCCTTGCAATTAGCAGCATTATCTGTGATGACTTGAATGACATTGTATGGCCCAATCGTTTGAATAGTGTCAAGTAAAGGTTGTGCAATATTGATACTAGTCTCGTAGCGATCTGAGTAGTCATGAGCTGAAAGGAAGACCGCATCACTAGCAGACACACCAAGAATATTTATCAATGGCTTGCCTTTAACATTTGTCCACCCATCCGATACAATGGATACCCCATATAACGACCAATCATTTGTAAACTTTCCAAGAGCACTATTGATTTTGGCTCTTTCCCTGTCAAGTCCCATGGTTCTAGCTTTGTCATACCTAGGGCTCCTATATCCTTTAGGGGCGCCATTGATGGCTTGTACCATTTCATGCCAATAGGGTGAGCGAAGAACATTGAATGGCACGCCACATGCATAAAGAAACCTGTAAAACTTTTGCATCCACGTCATCTCTGTAACCAAGGTCAAGGAAATCTGATAATGTTTTTTGCATAGGGGAGAAACCACTAGCATGGGTGGACGATGATCCAGATCCACCACTAAACATTCTCTGTGGGGATTCAGATTCGACCCTTAATCTCTTGGAATTGTTTTGAGCAACCTCTTCTTCCATCCTGTATTTGTTTCTTTCTTTACCTGGCACTTTGTCACATGTTTTGACTCCAGTAGCCTTACCTTGATCACATGGCATAATCCCACACAAATGCTTTCTCACACGGGTATATGAACCTATGTAAGTTTTATTACAATGGAGGCATGTAAACTTTGTGGTTCCACCCCCTCTCCCTCCCCCAAGCCTTGTCACATACTTCCACAAAGGTGTTGTGTCTTTTTTTGGCCCCTCATCACTCTTAATCTCCTCCTCCTCCTCCTCTCCCTCTTCCTCCTCCTCTCCATGGTATGTGCGGCTCCCTATCTCTTCATCCTCATCATTGCCACCACCAAATCTACTTCCCACCACCACCATCATGAGAAGAATCGGAACTGACCACAAAAACCACATACCCATCATGCTTGTTGATTCAATATGAGAATCACTTCTTGCCTACAATAAAATGATGGAGAAGAAGAAATTGGAAAGGGTAGGAAAATAAACATACAAGATTTAAAATTTTAACATAGTGAAATATTTTTTTCAAAAACAAACAAAGATTGGGTTTTTAGAGCCTACCTCTTTAGCTCTTCAAGGATGGTTGAATGTCTCTATGGAAGCCTTCAATCTTCCTTCCAAGCTCTCACAAATAGAAGCTTTCAATCTCCCCTCCAATATCCCTTCCAAGCACCTACAAATTTGCTCTCAAACAACTAGCAAAGCCACTCAAAGCCCTAGCAAGAAAAATGAAAACAAGCAAATGAGCAATAGAATGAGTCCAAATAGAGGCCAATAATGTATATAAACAATAATTAAACCCTAGGCAACCATCAAAAAACAATTTTTTTTTCCAAAAAAAAAAATGAGAAATTTTTTTTCCTTCATGTGGAATTGGTTAGGGAGCGATTTCGGGAGCGTTTATTTGGCTGAGGAATCGCTCCGGGAGTGTCGATTCCGAATCGATTCCCTCAACGATACCGAAATTTCAAGGAGCATTTTTTTTTGTAGGAATCACGATTCCGAAAATCGCTCCCAGGAGGAATCGCGATTCTAGGAGCGATTCCTCCCGGAGCACGAATCGGGAGCGATTCGTGAGGGGGAGGAGTGATTCCCCGTAGCTTAGATCTTAACCAAGGGTAGCTAAGCCTTGGCGAAGACCACAAGCCCATTGATCAAGGGTCAGAGTGTCACACATGCCTAGACCAAGTCTAGGGCATATAGTGCCTTCCTGGTAACAGACCAGGTGCCTCCATTCTCCAAGAGAATGGCTACTCAGAACTAAGCCGAGTCTACCAGTACTAGACTGGTCCACATCGTGGTCCTGGACCAGATGTCTACCATTCAACAGAATGGTCACTCAACACCGAGTTGAGTCTACCCAAGGCAGAGTTGGGTTCATATCATGGTCAAGGACCAGATATCTACCATTCAACAGAATGGTCACTCAACACTGGGTTGAGACTACCCAAGGCAAAGCTGGGTTCATATCATGGTCAAGGACCAGATATCTACCATTCAACAGAATGGTCACTCAACACTGGGTTGAGTCCACACCGTGGTTCCGGACCAGGTGTCCCCATTCTCCTAATGGAATGGCTCTCGATGCTGCTCAAAAAATCAACAAGTGCTACATTGACCTAGGATATTAGCACCCTATCACTAGGGGGCGTATTTCACATGTGGATTACATCTAGGCATGATTGACTTAATCACTTTGGAGAGCACTTGGCTTATGCACCCTTGTTCACATGGTTCCAGTACTTCGTAGAGTTTATTTGACATGGTTTAGTCTGATTTAAACCCCTTGGTGTGAGCACTCTATTTTATTTGGGGCATTTCACAAATGAAACAACTTTTGATGACATGGATTATCTATCCTGGTGAAGCGCTTTTGTTCACACATGTTTTGGTGATTTTAGCCCTTTTAATGGCTATTTTTGTTAAAGTTTGTGCAGTTGCGAGACCCATTCTCATAGAGGAAGGTACCCTAGTCAGTTGACTAGGACAGAGTAAGACCCTAGAAGGTACCCTAGTCAGTTGACTAGGACAGAGTAAGACCCTAGACGGTACCCTAGGGCCCCCAATAGTCTCCTGGGGTTCTTGGTCTAGGACCAAGCAGGTTGATGCCATGGCAAAGCCCCTAGCATGTGGCTAGGGACCCTATATGCCTCTAGGGTATTCTGGTTTGGGACCAGGGACACGATGTCCAAGTAGAGCCTACAAGTAGAGGCAGAGATATATTCTGGTCTTGAACCAGGGACACAATGTCCAAGTAGGTCTTGCAGGTAGTTGATCAACTTTCAGTATGAGACTAAAACTTAGCTTAGTACTAAGAGCCATTCTGCGAGAGAATGGAGGACCCGGTCAGGGTCCAAGGATTGATCAACCTGATTCAATGTGAGATTGAAACTCAACCTAACCCTGAAATCCATTAATTAAGAATGGAAGATAATGATGTCCCCTCTCCTAATCGGTTATTTCTAGGTTGCTTCTCAAGGGACTGGCCACCCCTTAACAATGTCCCTAGTACCTAACCCTTAGGAGCATTGTTAAGGACAAAAGGATTGTACCATCTGTTTGGATCTTCCCCCTTATACAGTGATGACAAAATATATAAAACTATGTACCTTAAGAGATAGAAAAGTCTTTGGTCTTGTTGGTCCTAATTGAATGATTGTCCACCCTTACGGTTCACCTTGATCCTGTGGTTGTTGACTCTTGGTCCTATTCTTACTTGGCCCTAGCACTCTCACTTGTGTGCACCTTTGACTATGATGACTCCTACTTTATGGAGTGTATTTACCTAATGGTTTATTAAAGACCATTGGACCATGTATTGTTATGGTTACCTTATGTTTTGTTAAAGGACCCTTGACCCACTTATGGTTTTGGACTATTTACTTTATGTTGGACCTTTGGACTTTCACTTTATGACTTTATTTTAAATTCATTATTTTATAGTCTTATTAATAAAATCTCTATGATTTTATTAATAAAGACTTTTTGACTATTTAATCTTATCTCATGTTTAAGATCTTTATTTTATGATTATTGTTTGGATTATTTTTATTACGCTATTGGTCAAAGTTTTTGTTTTATGGTTTGGATTATTTATTGTGGACCCTTAGCACTATCCTAAAGGTGAATCTTTTACACCACTTAACCTTCTAAAAAGATGAGGGTATTTTTATGTGATCATCGATTTTGGAAGCTTCTCCACTAATCTTCACGTGTTTATTTTCACAGGTTGTCTGTATTTTTTTTTCTCTGCGATTTGTGATTTGCCTATGGGCTAACTACGTTCATTCTTCCTCAAGCTGTCTGTCGTTCTCCTTCACGTTTGTCTACGGGTTGTCTGCGTCACTTCCCTTCACGGCTGTCTGCGTCACTTCCCTTCTCGGGTTGTCTATGGCTCCCTTCACAAGCTGTCTGTTGTTTTCCTTCACCCACTGCATGTGTTTTCCCTCACGGTGATCATCTACTGTTCCTTCACGTGCCTATTCTCTGCGATTTGTCGGACTGAGTTTTACCTCTGCATTTTTTAGCTAAGTCTTACCTCAACAATTTGTTGGACTCAGTTGTACCTATGCGTTTTTGAGCTAAGTCTTACCTCTGCGATTTGCTTACCTATGCGATTAATCTCTGTGGGTTTATCTTCAGCGATTTCTATCCACCGTAATCTCTACACTCTACTTGATATCTTCACAGGTTTATCCTCACGGTTTTATCTCTGTGTGATTGCTTACGGGTTTACCTTCATGATTTGTATTTACAATTTATCTCAGTGTGAGTTCTTATGGGTTTTACCTCTGTGTGTTGGGTTTCTTTCCTTGAGTGACCGTGAGGTTATCCTTCAAGTGTGGACTGTGGTTTTCTCAACATGACTGTTAGAGAGTATGACTGTGCTCAGTATAACTGAGTGTCTCTTGTGCTAAGTGACTGTGTGTCCTTAGCATGACTGTTATGGGTATGATTGAACTACTTAAGCATGTGCTTTTGATAGAAACCTATCTTCCTGTTGACTAAGAGTCTGAGGTCTATTTCTGTCTTCTTTAAACCTCTCTCTCAAGGTACGTATATGGTTCACCCAGTTTGACTTGTCCCTTTGATGACAAGATCAAACTCAGAACTATCTGAGTATAAGGCGAATCCAAATAACGGTTGTGATTCCTTAATGTTGTGTCTCCTGCACTTTATTTATTTATTCTTGTACATGGCATAACATCTCAATGAACTAACTTAACGCAATGACCAGCAAAGCGTTAAAAAAAGGCAATGACCAGTAGAGCGTTAAGTTGAAAGAGATGAAAAATATGTTCTTGCTTTATTACAGTTTAAATTTTTATTAGCAGCACTATTCTGAATCTGAATTTATATGTTCATGCACTTATGTTTATTACTTGTATTAAAACATCACTAACCCTTAAATTTCAACAATTTTGACCTATTTTGACTTGGTTTGGAGGTTGACTGCACGAATGCCCTGGCTTATGTAGGTTTTGTTCACACTTCGATTGATTGACGATGATGTGGTCCATGACTTTTGGTGGAGTGGTCACCCTCATTGACACATATTTCAAGGTATGGTGAAAACAAGGGTGGTTTTGGACTCTTTGTTTTGCTTTCCAACACTTGGTTTTGCAATATATGGGAGGATTCACACTTGCATGAACATGATTTCGTACATGTGTCGGTTACTTACATGCTTTACTAAGTCGCTCTACCTTTGGTGCCCATGGTGTGAGAATTCAATTAATGGTTTTGGATCATGATTTGAGGAGGTTGATGGTGTTTTCATATGGATCTAGGCCCTTGCACATTCTTCTAGGGCACACCATCTCTTGGAGGAGCATTTTATTGTTATCTTATTTGGTCAAGGTGGTCTCAAATACTACCCTGCACACTTCTCTAGAGCACACTTTACATGCGAGGATCATTATATTGTTTATTGATGAGTAACTTTAACCACATATTACATCTCCCTAGGGCACACCTCTCATGGAGCATTTTCTATATCATATTGCATTATTCAAGTGGTCCAAAGATTCCTTCTTGCACATTCTTCTAAGTTGCACCTCTTCCTTGCATATTTTATATGATTTCATGGTGGACAGCCTTTCTAGAAGAACGCCCTCATTATTTTGAATTGGCAAAAAATTATTATTATATTGTAGAGGGCAGTTACATGGGCACATATGTTGAGTCATCATCACTCTTATCATTATTTTATTGCTAGAGTGATAAGGGAAACCCCTTCCCATGATGACTTAGTTGATGGATAATAGTTTTTTATGCATTCTTAGATTAGACCTAGGGTTTTAGCTTAGACATTATTATTTTATTTTGAGGAGATTAAACCTAGAACTTTATATAATAGAGGCTTCTTCCACTTATAACGGATGTGGAGTGTGTAGCCTTGGAAACATAATGCCAAAATTTTATTGAAGGCGTGTAGAGATTATCTTGGTGTTATCTTGTACATGTGAGGTCTATATTTTGGTGTTTATTGGTTGAATGTTGATGCTAATTTTATGAATGTCAAAGCTTGTTCATGAGGCCAAGGGAAGTAAATTAGGTGTGAAAGTTTCTCTCTCTAATTTCTTTCTTATTTTGCTAATATAAGTGATCTGATTTGCATCTAACATCTAAATGAGTTGTTGCTTTAGTTAATTTATTTAGTAGAATACACCCTTGAACAAGATTGAAGATGGATCTCTTAGAGGCCCCTTTCTTTGACTAAAATAGGGTATTTCCACACGGGTTGAACATCTTAAGCAATCACACACAAGCAGATCCCAAATTGACACCCCAATGTATTATGTGGTTAAAACCCTCAGAGAGGGAAACAATGCACAGCCCCAGCCAAACAACCACTTGAGGCAATATATTAATGCAAAGGAAAATAATTCACATATAGGTTTCTTACAATCGATCATTAGTAAATGACCCTACATGCTCTTTAAATAGAGATCATGGACCAATCGAGTGTGAAGCCACGAATCAATATAGTCATTAAGATCAAGGAGAAGATGAATCGTTGAACCACTTTATGTTTAGAACATATCATGACCGTCAAATTACAAAAGTACAATGGCATACTAAATAAAACACACTTTACCTAAAGACACATTAGACCAAGTTGATCTTAACTAACTCCTAAGTGTCTAAATATTCTAACATCCCCTTTAATTGAAGGATTTACAGAGGTGACGGAAGGAAGAAGGCATTAGAGCCTATCCCCCTTTAATGACAACTTCCTGAACTCCTAACATTGATCGAAGTTTCGGAAACATCGCTTCTATAAGAGACTTTGTGAAAATGTCAGCAACTTGATCATCTGTAGGGAAAAAGAGAACTTTGAGAATGCAATCTTGAATAAGATTTCTAATGAAGTGCATGAGTAGCTCAATGTGTTTGATGCAGTGATGCTGAATTGGATCTTTGGCAAGATTGAGGCCACCTTGATTGTCACACCATAGTGTAGTTGGATGTTGTTACTGGAATCCAAAGTCTAAAAGGATCTGCAAACGTTTTTGGATCATGAGTCTCTAAAACTTGAGCCAAAAGTGAAGACGCTTGCTAAAACTATGAAGGTGTTCAATGCTAATCAGTAGTATCATTGGTAAGATCAAGAATTGTTTCTCATGTTGTACAAACCCATCTAGGAACTGATGGTGCTACTGCAGGTTCATGTTCAATTGACCCAACTAAAGGGAAGGTGAGTTGATGAACTTATAGTCAAGGAAGGTTCATGTTCAATCAACCCAACTAGAGGAAGGTGAGCTCATGAACTCGGAGTCAAGCTCATTCAGTCGAGAAAGGTTCATGTTCATCAACACATGTTCAAGTTCATGTTCACTAGGGTTAACCAAAAATGATGGTAATTAATGTTAATATTAAATTCCTAAAGCAAAAGGATAGAAACGGAAAGATAAAGGAAATTTTTTAATTTTTGACATTACCATTAATCGTTTCAGGAAGTTTGAGAGTGGTTCCAACCTCAACGAACATTATATACAAAAAGTAGAATTTCATATTCAATTCAAAATTCAGTAGACTTGAGTTTTCAAGACTTCAAGATTGGCAGGATTGCAACATTTTCGTTGGATTCTATCATGTTTGAGGTTATGGAATTGGCATTTAATCAAGAGCACCCAGCCCTTCATGTACCCCAATGTCGGTGGCATTGATTTTTGAACTCCTCTGTCATGGCCTTAGCAAGAATGTACCCTTCACTCTAGCCAAAATCATTGATTAGGCACGTCAAGAATTTTCTACTATATGTTAAGGTTTGGGTTATGTGGAGGATTGAGGTAAAGGCATAGGCTAGATAAGGAGGCAGAGTGTGATACTAATTATGAAGATCCCAATATAGGCATTGGTGAAACATTGCTTGTCATTTATGTTTGACATTTAAAAATTAAATGTTCTTCGCTCATTTATTCATAATACCTTTCCTTCGAAGTTACTTTCCTTCGAAGTGATATATATATATATATATATATATATATATATCACATTTCCCTGTTTCCAAAAATTTTGAGGGGTCATGTTTCCAGCACATTTCCGTTTCGGAAACTCATACTTATTTCTCCATATCGTGCAACTTAGGCTAGCATGCCTATCTCTACTGCTAGAGAAAGTTGCATCACAACATGTCAAAGTGATTTAAATCTTCTGAAAACTGAAACCCAACTTTATTACTAGAAGGGGAACCCAAGGAACCTACTATTTTTTTTAAAAGAAAAAAGAAGAAAAGAGCAAGTTCTCATTGCCACAGAAATTTGCACACATGTCCTCACCACAAAGGGTATCCAAAAAACATGGTCGGTATAGAAAAAACAAAAAGCATAAAAGCACATGTTCTCCACTCACCACCAAAAGAATACATCCATGCCCTTCTCCATAAAGGGTATCCAAAAATGTGATCAGTTTCTAGAAATATGAACCTTCTAAAAATAGAAAATTACCCAAAAAGAAAGTCTCAAAAAACTAGAACTTCACTTTTGGAGCTCTCATCCCCCCATCCATACATCAAACACTTTGTGTCACATGCAAGAATGGGGTACCTGTTGAACTCAAAAAATTTCAACTGTATGTAGTGTGAAGTGATCCCTAAAACAGGTGCTCTGAAGTCCTCATGCAAGAAAGTTGTTTAATCTTTAACTCTAAGAATAAAGATCTGTGACCATGAGCTTAGTCTGGCTAATGTATCCAAAACTGTCGATGCCAAAAGATGAACTTCTAATGAAAAGTTCATCCTATAATGTATCTATGAACTGTCGACGTCAAAAGTATGAAGTTTGAACTGTTAGAGGAAGTCCATTCTAGAATATCAATGAAATGTTGATGTCAAATCAATCAAGATGAACTATTTGAGAGAAGATCATTTTGAGTGAGAACACTGGCTCCATGCTGGGAAAAATAATTCCCTACGGTAGGCTAAGAATCCAAAAATTCCAGAGCTGATGAAAACCTGTAAAATTTGGTACTTTGAACCATAACATAGAGTCAAATAAATATTAGACTCAACATGACCCTGGACATGACTTTCCTGCCCACAGTTGACAGTAAACAGCATATTCAAAATGGCTTCATCAAACACAATGAAAGATGGACACTGGCCAAAACCAGCAAATGTTTGAGCATGCAATTAATTTCTCCTGAAAACACAAAGTTAACATCCATAACAAGACAACAGTCTTTTGTAAATTTGGAGAACATCCCTAAAATAAATCTAGTTCTAAAAGCAATCTAGTTTATAAAAAAAAAGCAGTAGTTGTAAATACTAGTAGAAGTGGAAAACCTTCAAATAAAAATAAGTGGATTGCAACAACACTTGAAAACTTTGGAAAAGGACTACAGAATACCTGGGTTCCCACACCAAAGTGCCCTCCACATTGTATTCGTGTCTTAACTGTGTCAATTGGGTGCATAACTGTTTCTCCAAAACCACCAGCAAGGGCACCCCATATGAATTCTTTCCAAACTGCAACAACAAAATATTTTCAGTCCAAAATGAATGCAATTATTCTCCATAGAAATCATAAATCTGATCAAGCTAAATCAGGGAAAATAACGGAAGGGAAGGTGGCAAGCAGAATACACTTACATACACTAATAATTGTATCCTCCCTTTCCTGATTATTTGAGAATATTTTCACCATATGCTGCCTAAAGGTTTAAATTAATAATTGTTGACCAAACCTGATTATTTGAAAAGCTTTTCACCATATGCTGCCTACAAGTTTAAATAAATAACTGTTGACTAAGTGTACCTGTTCAAAGTTATGACTCGTAAATTTAGAAGATGGAGAACACCATGGAAAGACTAAAAAGATTAAAGTCTAGACCAAAAGCAGGGGAACTAGGGCACCAATTTGCTGTCCACAAGAATGGATCTGCTCTTTGATAAAGTGGAGAAGTTCTTTGATGATAAACAGTGTCAACGAATTGGAGGACTTCCAACTTCAAAATATAACAGTTCCAACTTCCAATGACAAGCGCACAGAACAGTGAACTGAAGATAAGGGAAAGGAAGGAAATATGTATGGGAAATTTTATTTTATTTGGGAAAAATGTCTTATATTTACAAAGCTCTGTACAAAAAATGCAGAAGGGTATATACAATGGTGATCATAACCTCCTCCTTAGAGCAACTAGAGCATGTTTGCTAGCCGATTTGGTAAGCTGCTTATTCCTGATGGTTGACGGAATTCATTTTAGTCAGGTGTGTGTGGAGGTGGATCTCAAGCAGGAGCTTCCTCCCTTTATTTCTGTGTGCACGATGATGTTCGCCAGGAGAAGATTAAGCACCTCAATCCTCCGAACACCTACTTTGTGTGTCAGCCTCAAGATCACTTGATTAGAGATCTCCCTCTTTGCAAGCCCCACCCAATTGAGATGGCAGGCAAGAGTGGAGGTTCATCACCTCCCTCTTCCTAGGGTCCAAGGACTGGTGACACTTATGTATCCTCTGGTTCTGAAGTTGGGGCTGGAAGTCATTCAAGACATGGAGCTTCATCATTCAGTGGTGTTGGTATAGGTAGATCAAGTAACAGCGGCTCTAGTGTCCATTCAAGTGGTGGGGATACAGATATTACTGGTACAAGTGTCGGTGGTATAGGTTCAGTCGTGTCAGGTTCTAAAGGACCAGGCTCTAGGGGTGTCTATTCAGGCATTATCAATGTCGGTAGTTCGATTACGGCCCCAAGAGGCCATATGGGCAATGTTTATTAAAGGGTTACGTAAAATCCAGGGGACGAAAGAGTAATAATTTCCTATGCCATTCTTATATAATCTTTTAGTCTTGTGAGGTATGTATCTAAAACATTAGAAACTTTATTTATGTAGGAATTTAATCCACTTCCTAAACTTAGATTGGCATTAGCGATAAGATTCCATAACAAATTTGAAATGCAACTACATTTATCAATGAAAATACATATGAGCAGAAACTAAAAGCTTGAAGGTTTTGGTCGATCACAAGTAGAACAAAACCCACAATCCACGAGCTAAACAACGGATGAGGGTTTGTATAGAAAAAAATCTTGTAAATTATATACGCATTTTATGAAAAGTTCTAATTACACCACAAATTTGTAATGTTATTACATTTATCAATGAAAATACATTTGTGCAGGAACTGAAAGCTTGAAGGTTTCGATTCAACACAACTAGAACCAAACCTAAAATCCACAAGGTAAGCAATGAATTAGGGTTTAAATCATAGATGAAATAATCGTAATCGGCAAAGGGTCCCAAATAGATTAAATCTGCAATGATTAGGAAATAATAAAAAATAACCGGGAAAAATTGGCCAATCTTAGCACATCTCTAATGTCAAATGAAATAATCTGGATTATTTCAAAATCATTGTTGATTCCATCAGGATTAAATGGGATTAACTTGATTAATCAAAGATTATTTCATCTATGGTTTAAACTTTAAATAGCAAACTTTCCTGCAAATATATATGCATTTTATGACAAGTTTTAATTTCAAATTGATGGAAACCTTAAAAAGAGTTCTAATCAGTAATAAATCTTGTGATAACAATATCTTCCAACAAATTTCTTGTCAGAAGTCAAAATCTCTAATACCATGTTAAATGTCAAAGCTCTAATACAATAGAAATCCTCGGGCCTTGGCACTATAGAGTGTTCTTCGGTCGTTTCTGTCTTGACTACACCTTTTGTGGAAAATAGCGAAGTTGCAAGTGTTTCTACCAAAGTGACCTATATCAAGCCTCTTCTTCTTAATATGATCTTGATACTGTTGTTTCTTGGAAACAGGATTCTTAGTTGGATTCACAACTGCTTACTGGCCTCACCTTTTTGTTCAAGCTGTAACTGCACTGCCTACACCCTGCTTGCGCTTATGAGCCTGATGTCGACTTCCACGCTTTCAACTTGTTATATAAGCCCTCATCTCTGCTCTCATCATCGCTCGGCCTTGTGTTATTTTGTCATTGCAACTTGACACCTTTTACCTGGAGGAGACACTCCCCAAGTGTCCTTATCTTGCTCATGTTCCTTGCACTATGCTTAGGTCTATTCCTCACGCTTGGAACTAGTTCTGCACGCCTCTGACACTCGTCTCCTCGCATTTAGAGCATTCTTCCTGCTTTCCTTCGATCTCGTTAAAAACAGTAAGGAGGCCACGAGTTAACTTTTCTGAGCTCGTTAAAACTTTACGGGAAAGGTATATGGAGTTACCTTTAAGCTCTAGTCTAACTCCTTAAACATGACTAGATTGTCGAGTTCGCTTGTCCCTTCAAACTCATTAAAGGATGTGAAGGAACATCCACATTGGTGTAAGTTTAACCCTTTTTCGGGCCAAGTGAATTACTTACGAAAAAGGAATACTCTAGTCGACTATGGCTAGAAGAGTATCTTCAGGTATAGGTTTATCTCTTTTCCGAGCCAGGAGGACTAAACTTACGAAAAAAAAACCTGTTTGAGCTTACTTTTCTCTTTTTCGTGCTCTGGTTTAAACTATGAAAAAGATTTTGTGCGTTCTTTATGCCATTGCCATGCTCGCTAAAACTTTAGGACAAAAGCATCGAGTGATCTTGTTGTCCTTCACACTCGTTAAAACTAAAGCATTATGTTGTTAAGATTCCATATGCTAGGCTAGATTATCAGCATTTAATTCAATTTCAGAACAAAAGCATATAGACAGGATCACTGAAAGAAACAGTATCACAAGATCAACACAGATTTACAGTGGGAAAACCCTAATGGGAAAAACCCAACAAGAAAAGCTTCCTCAATATAGATGATCAAAAAGATAAAAGACAAGACTTCAGACTGGTCCTTCTCCTCCTTGCAGATACAGCTCTCTCTCTCTCTCATGCGCTACACAAGTGAGTGATTGTGTGTTCAAATGAGGAGCGCTTCACTTCTATTTATATTCTTTCGTTCACTTGACTTTTTACTCCACCAAGTCGGCCCCACTAAAATTGACTGGGTCGACTTCTCTAGGAGGACTCGAACAACTTAATATTATATTAATGAGGGTGCTAATGACCCGACTTACAACGGAGGGTTTTTCCTCATGACTCATAGTGATTCTCCCGATAGGAACATCGGGGTATAATGAAATACAAATGATTCTCCCGATAGGAACATCGGGGTACAATAAGTAAATACACTTCGAAGTTACAATAATTCAACACTCCCCCTTAACGAGAAGAGTATTCTACAACAACAACAACAACAACAACAGTAGGAGAAGGAGAGAGGGCATCTTCAACATCATCAAGGTGATACATCTATAAATCATTGGAAGCTTTTTCATCATCTTTGACATATAGTCTTCATCTTCAACTTCAGCAACATGTAATATCCCAAATCCCGATATTTTCTAATTCTATGCAAATATGCTGATACAACCGGGCATGCAAAATTCCCTATTTTATAGCAAAAATTAGGGTTAGGGTTTATAGGATAGAATGAACACTTACCACTGATAAGCTGGCTGGACTGCTGCTAAGAGAGTATGCATGCATCAAGAGCTGAATCTGAGATGAACTGATATCTTCTGCTTCCGGTGATACCCCAGCAGCACGAACCCCGGATCAGCTAAGGGTGACGTTTACAGTGAAGGAGGTGTCCGATGAAGCTGCTGATTTGCAGGACTAATAGCCTTCCCGTGTCAGAGAGAATGGGCACATGCGGAAATTCTGAGGTCTCTAGGCAGGCTAGCGAATTGTTCTAGAGGTGCAGCTGCTCATGCCCCCCCTGATCCTGAAATGGTTGATAACTGCTCAGGATGAGCACGATCGGATCTGATAATCACCGGGTACTGGAGTAAGATGCTGATGATGAGAATGGTGCCTGGGTTTCGAAGTAAAACTGAGATCTGAAGACCCAGCAAATGATTAGGGATTTCTGGTGGAAAATCCCTTACGGCTGCACACGTGCCCCTGCAACAATCTCTGTCGTATACTAGATAACTATGAATGAATGGAAGAGCAAATGGTGAACCTGTATGGCTTACCCTGAATGAGACTAGGGCAGATATCTCACTGCCGAAACCCCGCTAGCTGAAGACGCCATCTCCAACCCCAACTGTTGTGCTGCACGATGTGCTGCTATTCAAGAGCTCCAAAATAATCATCATCAAAAGTAACTCCCCTTTCACTGTATCTTCCTTTTATAACTTTCAACTGCGAAAACCCTAACCTTTGACCTAATTAGGTCACTTTAATTTCTAATTTGCAGTTGACTTGCATGCATGTGCATGGAGACTTAAATGTGTGCATGCATCATTAAATAATGCTTAGATGGCATGCATGATGGTGGCCTTTGGCCCCAATGGCCCTTCTTGACCTAATGGTGATAACATATTGATGCCCTAGATTTTCTATAGATGGCTTCAGTCCTTAGATGATTCCCTAACTGTCAGTAACTGCTCGAACCCACAGGAATCAAATAGGTTAGCGGTTTTGGTCCTCAATGCCTAATCAGATGAGGACATTAGAGTCCTCCCCGCTTGAGATTGCTTGTCCTCAAGCAACTGCAAACTGGGATGTTGCAATACCTGTTCACCTTCCCATGTGGCATCCTGCTGCTCGCTCCTCCATCTTCTCAACTAAATCCTCTGTCTGACTTTCTCTCTCTGTTTGTATCCCGTCTCTGTCGGAATACAAGTGTGTGTGTTCTCTCCACCAAGTGATCTCTCTTTTATAGCTTTAGGTAAAGCGAAAACCCTAATTTCACTTTCACTTTAACTAGTGGTAAAGCAAAAACCCTAATTTCACTTTCACTTTAACTAGTGGTTCACTAAAGTTAATTTTGATCACTTTAATTTATTTTCCAAAGTAAACTTAGGAAAAGTAAATTAAATACAACCGGTTTCCTAATTTAAGTCTTATGCATGCAAGAACACATGCATGCAGGAAGGCCTTCCTTGTTGCTACTAGTTTAACATGCATTTGGCGGACAACACCATCATTTGGGGGTTGGGGTATCCATAGGTCACGACTTTGGTTGCCTTCCCCCTTAGCCATCCTAAATGGGATCAATCCAAGGGGCAACTACAACATTCGTGATAACATTTTAGGCATCGTTGCTAGGGAGGTAGAGGCTTACCTTGGTCCATCTTATGTACCTTCGGTGTCTGTGAATGCACTTAACCTTCTATCATTCATATCACATATGGTTTGAATTTAGTGATTGCACTATACAATTGCTTAAAATTTACAACCACTACATTTTGTTACTCACCTCTCCTACGACATTACCTTTTCGGTGAACATGAAAATCCGTTCACCTGGCGACTCCACAACGTGACTCCATTGAGAAGCGAACCCACAAAACACAATGAACTCGAAATTATTCCTCCAATATTTCAAAGAAATAAAGGAAAATCCAACCAAGCTTCAAACGCAACTTCTATCTCGTCTTGACTTCTCTAAAATATATGGGGCACCTCATCCTATGCTAAATAGATACATCGAAGGGTTGCCTCGCTTCTATGCAAATGCAATTGAATCAATTAAAAGTCACTTAGATGATTTTTGGTGTTATATGGAATCCCTGGGTGCAAAGGATGAAGATGTCTATATGCGAGCCTCAAGTGAATCCAAAAGATCCAAAAGATCAAGGGTCACGATCAAAAGATAAAAACAATCTAATCAACAGCTAAGATTAGTCAAATACATCATACACAGATCAACTCGATAATAGAGGGGGGCGCACCACTAGAATTGCCCAATGAGCGGGCGCACCACATAAAATATGTCAAATAACCACAAGGTAGCACATGGTGGGGCTAGGAGGTTATAACGTCCTTCACTAGCATGTCCCCATGGCACAACAACAAGGTGTGGTGGCAAATAACATCAAAGAGTGATAAAAATCACTAGGACGTCTCCCTCAAAAATACATCAAAACGCCCTCAATCTGAGAAAATCAAGGAAGTGTGGACCCCAAGGGAAGTGGCGTTGATGTCGAATAACGAAGGTGACCCAAACACTGCATCTTGGACCAATTCCATGCCATTCCTTTGCCTCACTTGCCCAAATCGATTTCCTCATTAGCCATTTTTCATCATCAAAATGTTGCCTTGGGAACATAAAACTGCCAATATCTCACCAGGGACCAAAACCTGAAGCCAAACCACTGCACGGAGGTGTTTGGCACCATAGTAGTATGGTACAATCGACTAGCTACACCCCAAGGTTCCCTCTTGAATCCAAAAAAGTCAACTTTTGGTATTGATGAAGGAAAATTGTTGGGGCATATTGTATCTAAGGATGGAATCATAATTGACCTCGAGCAAATTCAGGCCATTGAAGCTATCCCTACGCCTCATGATGTTAGCACTCTCTGATCTTTCTTCAGAAAAATAAATTTTGTAAGAAGGTTCATCCAGAATTTGAGTTAGCAAAACCTTTGAATGCCCTTCTTAAAAAGTATGTCAAGTTTGTTTGGGATAAGGCATGCTCATCGGCATTTGCTAAACTAAAAAGGGCTATATCAACTTCTCTTGTTTTAGTGTGTCCTAATTATAATAAGGATTTCTTAATTTATTCCTACGCCTCAAAAGATACTATATCAGGTGTTTTATTCCAAAAATAAAGATGGAAGTCATGAGCAACCAATCGCATTTATGAGCATGAATTTGAGAGATGTTGAGCTAAATTACACCACAATTGAAAAACAGGATGTGCTTTAGTAAAACCCTTGAAGCATTTCCGAACATACATTGGGTACTCAAAGATCATAGCTTATGTCCCATATCAAGCAGTCAAGGATGTTTTGTGTCAACACAATGGTATCGAAGTTAAAGGAAATTGGATTTCTAGGATTTAGGAGTATAAATTGGAAATCAAGCCAATTAAAATTGTGAAGGGGCAGGGTTTGGCCCAACTTTTAACAGAGGGGAATGGGAAAACCAAAAGTGATCAAGAAAAGGCAAGTAGTGGTAATGCCATGATTCTATACATTGATGAAGAGCATGAGTGGTATAAGGACACTATATTTTACTTGAAAATTTTATCATGTCCAGATCATTTGGTCGACCACCGAAGGTCCCTTAAGTTAAAGGCTTCGAAGTATGTTTTGACTGAGGATGGCCTAGGATGGAAAAATCCTGATGGGATTATTTAAAATACGTGAATCCAGAAGAATCCAAATATTATAAAGGAAATGCATTCTGGATTATGTGGAGACCAGTATGCTCCTAGAACAACAACTACCAAAATCATGCAAGCGGGATATTATCGGCCCACATTGTTTAAAGATGTTCATACTTTTGTGAGGACATGTTAAGAATGCCAGTTCTTTTCAAGAAAACCAAGATTACTTGCTTTGCCATTGTCACCAATTGTTGTGGAGGCCCCTTTCCAACAGTGGGGAATGGATTTTATAGGGCCATTTGATCAAAATCCAAACAATGGGTATAAATATATTTTGACATGCACATATTACTTCACTTGATGGATCGAGGCTATTCCCACTAAAAAGGAAACAACAAAAGTGGTAGTGAAATTTCTTGAAAAAAAAAATCTCTAGATATATCATTTGAAAATCACAACAGATAATGCTAAATCCTTTAGTAAAATTGAAATGTCTACCTTTTGCATGAATCATGGCATTGTACTGTCACATTCCTCAAATTATTACCCTCAAGGAAACAGTTTAGCTAAATCCAGTAATAAGAACCTCATCAAACTTTTAAAGAGAATGGTGGGTGAAAACAAACAAAGCTATGATAGCAAATTGAAATATGCCTTATGGGCAGATGGAACAGCAATAAAAAGGATAACCGGCAAAGCTCCTTTTGAGCTTGTTTATGGTCAAAATTGTAGGCTACCCATAAATCTCCAGATTCTGATCTATTAACTATTACATCAATGCTCCTTTGACCAAGAGGTCGTGCAAGTAAGAATTGATAAATTGGTAGAGCTTGATGAAATTAGAAGGAAAGCTTTTGACACAATGGTCATAGAACAGGAAAGAATTAAGGGTACTTCCGATCAAAGGACACAAAACACTAAGTTCGAGATAGATGACATAGTTTTGCTTTGGGACAAAAATAAAGAAAAAACAAGAAATCATGGCAAACTTGAGAAAATATGGATGGGCCCTTGCCAAGTAAGTCGAGTTGCTGGAAAGGGATTTGTTTGGTTGGAAACTTTAGACAGGTAAGAGTTGGAACTCCCATATAATGGATAGCTTTTGAAGCACTATTTTCCATCAATTGATTGAGCAATTTTCCAAGTCTTAGATTTTAGAGTAGGATCCAAATAAGCTTACTTGAGCAGTAGTTAGTTTTTTTTTTCCTTTAAGTCTAGCCTTTTGTGTGTTAGTGTGTGTGCTTTTTTTTCTTTTCAGTTAATAAATTGTAATTGTTTTAATAGTTCTTAGATTAGATGTTTTATTTCTGCATTCTATTTCAGTATTTATTTTCAGCATTTCATTTTAGCATGATTTTTCTCTAACATATATGATGCCCTAACAATTGGTCTACAAAGATTGGTAGAACGTTTGTTTGATGTAAGAATAGGTACATTTTTCGAAATGAAGCAAATGTTTAGGTGCACGGTCGTGGATTGATGAAATGGGAGTTGCGGACCTGTTATCACGATTCTTGTAGTTGCCCCGTAGAGTAATCCTATACAGGATGGCAGAGGGGACAAGCAACCAAAGTCGTGACCTACGAATACCCCAACCCCCAAATGACGGATGGTTGTCACGCCAGTTGAAATATCCTTCACTTTATGCCACTAAAGCCCAAGTGACAAAAGAGGAGACCTAGATCTATCCTAAAAGGAAAGACCTAAAGCTAAATCACCATATCAAACTATATGCATAGAGTACGTAAGGTGAGAGCTGGAAACCCTCGATTTAAGGAGTAAGCCACAATTTAAGGAATGCTCGACTAAAGATGGTTACGAGTGTTGGAAATGTTACTCAAGTTAAATGAATTAGTGACATGGAAATAATTGTCAGATCTAGGATTAGTGTGTTAACTCGAATGATCAAACCTGGAACCCTGGGGAGATTTTGATTAAAAGTAGGGAAATGCCAAGATAGGATTTGATAAGAGAATTAGGGATTCTAACACACTTGATTTGATGCTTGGATAAATGATTTGACAATATGTAAAAATCCAAACAAAACCAGAAACATAGAATACTCATAAAATCAATGACATGACAAGGTGGTCATTTCCCCTAAGGGATCAGTGCCTTTTCAAGATTGGCAGATGAAGTCAGATGATGACACCTAGAAGGGAGAAAAGGTTTTGGGTGATGGCCCATGAAACCCATATCGCCAATTTTAAGATTCCAAGTGCAATATGCCCCGGTGAATTTTCCTACTTTCTACAAGAGGTTTTTCAGTAAAATGAATGATGTGCAATGCATGAAAATTAAAACATGAAGAATTAAGCTGAGAAACATACCCAAAACCCATAGATATCTTCTTGGGTGACGAAGATTGCTTCCTCATAGATCAAGTGAGAAATCCGAACAAGATCTTGTTGAAAATGCTTTGCTCAGTGCCCCTAGCGTCCTCTCTACCTGCCATACAAAGGAAAAAACCAATAAGTAATGACAAATTGATCGAGACCTGCAAATAAGAAGTAAAAGATACTGAAATGGAGAATCATAGAGAAGTAACCACTCCCTGATAAAACCAAACCGAAGAATGACGGCAAGGTGAGTCCCCCCACCAATGTGCCTCTCTCCAATTCGCCTCCTTCACCTGCAAATCGAATTGGATACAAGAAGATACAAGAAACTATGTCGGAATAACTCAGTGCAAGAGAGAAACAATTTCAATCATCACCACATTCATTCATCTACCTATACGTAAGTTTTGAATCCCAGAAAATCCTCTTTATTAGAAGTTCCAATGCCAGCGCTCATGCTTTACATTTGGGGGGGCGGGGGGGTCGTCTTTATATAGCTTTTGAGAGACGCAAACCCTAACTTACTTTTACATCCAACTGTTGAGATTATAACATCATCAACGATGGAGATCACTTCTACACAGATCATTACATGGATCAACTTGACTAGATCAAGGGGGGCACACTTTTTTCCTAATGATGCCTTGTCTAAGTCAAAATATAAGATAACATAAGATACAACAAGATAATACATCAAGGCGGTCACCTTAGGAACTCAATTCTCCCTAGGCCCCATTACAACATCAAAATATAAGATATAACAATGTGATACAACACATAGCCAAAGTGAGGGGCGCCCCTTGGGGACATCATCCCTGGATGAGACAAAATAAATAATCCCAGACAAACTGGTGACTGAAACAGGAGTATAAGTGTCTAGAGAGCCATAATACATCATCTGGATAAGTTTCCTTGCCATTTCCTTTACCACACAAGCCAAATCGATTCTCCCAGTGATTTCCTAGTTCATTTTTTGATGGTACAACCTCTGAAAATCATAAAAGTCATCATATCTTCATTCAGGCTGAGAACTGGGGCAAACTGACTGCACAGGAGTATCTGGAGACATGATAGAATGGTACAACTAACTACTCATACCCCCTGGAACACTGTGGTGCTCTAGGAGAACCAAAATAACTACAATAATAATAATCTAACCAATAATAGAGTGATAATAATCACTGATCACGCAATCTAAGGCCAAACTCTGAAAACTGAAACCGGAGTATCGGTCCTGGGCATGTCAGGGATAAATATAAGCACTGTCAAATTTTAAGCCACTACCTTAGCAACCGTGTTTGACTTGGTCAACTGAGTTGACCAAGTTAAAATACCCAAACTGAAGGTGAGATGTTGAACCGAGCTTAACCTCCAAGCATCCAAGGTAAGAACTACTTCAAGATATATATTAAAAGCCCACTTAAATCATGCCATTCAGAATCATGGTGACAATAATAATAATAATAACAACCAATAAGATATACCTGTGTTTTTGAGTAATCATTGAATCTTTTGGAAGTCTCTTGTATATGCCATACTTACAAAGTTTAAACAATTTGCTAGTGTTGGGTGAGGATGGAAAACAAGGCTAAGTAAAGGTGATGACCTATAATTGGTTTTGACCATGTGATCTCTCTGAATGATGACAAATACACTCAACCAAAATGGCATATGCATGACAGATAGCAATAGGGGATGGTGGTGTCTCACAAATGGAAAAAGTACTTGGGCTTGTTTCCTTCAGGCTCTAGCAAGTTTCCATATAACAAATTTAACAATGTGGAACACTAGTCAACCTTCAAAGGCAGGTGCCCTGGAGAGCCTTCTAGGCTTCCAGAAAATGACAAAGACAAAACCTTTGCAAGCTAGTCTCACCCTGTTGCACTGTAGGGGCAAATGAGCCGAACATTATACAAGAAATGAGTGCTCATCCTTTGACCATTGACTTTTTCAAAAAACTTTTAATTTCACATAAGATAGTAGCCAGCCTCCAAAGGAAGGTGCCCTAGAAAGCCTTCTGGGCTCAAGTAAATGACTAAGGCCTAGCCCCGCTGCCAGCGAGCATCCATAACCCCGACAGGTTTGCCTCACCCTGTTACCCTTGTGGGCGGTGTTATCCACTAATTTTGCACTTGGTGGATTTTCCGGTGAGCCGCCAGAGTATTGAACAAGTACATTGTCAAGAAAAGAGTTCAGAAGTTCAGTGTGTTCAGAGTTAGCCAATTTTTGGCTGAACTTTTTATTTTTTGTAAAATACATGTTCATATCCCCTTGGGGAAATTGTAAAAATGCCCTAGCATTTAAATTTTTATAAAAGGCTCGGCTTCTCAGACTTAGGCATCAAGCCGACTAGCCCAAAGTGTTTTTTCCCTTGGTTATTATTGGCTGTTGAACAAATGACCAATAATTTCTGAGTTTTTCACTCGCTACTCCAAAGTTGGGGTAGTTGTCTTGATGTTTCGGCCTTGGGAGGTTATTAGAGCCTTCGTGTCAGTATTTTTTGTCATGTTAGGCATTCCAATTGAGTCGTATGAACATGTACTAGGTCTCCCTAGAGTTTTGTTTGATTCCGAGAAAAAATAATTTTCTCTGTTTTTTAAGCCATTTTTTAATGGTTTAAATGAGAAATTTCAAAATGTAAAAAAAAGAGTGATCCAGAGTCCGTTTTCGGCATAGTTGGGCTCATTTTCAAGCCCAAAGCAACGTCTTTACCCTAGGGGCCACTTTCACAAGGTTTCAGCCAGTCGGAGCATCCCGAAAGTCATCATTCGGCTAACGAAGCGTCAAAGTGGCATTTTAATGCTAAAATTGGACAAAATGCACTAAAGTCCAAAAATAAAAAAGTCAAATTTGAATATTCTAATGGTAAAGGGTGACTTGGCATATAAACCATGTGAGTTACGACCCTCTCCAGGGTGACATGGCATTAAAACTTTGGTTTAAAGTTTGAGTTTGGATTAATATTTAAAAGAGATGACGTGAGGGTAAGTGGATCTCACGCTGGAGTATGTGGATGATGAGTGGGATATGGGGGGGGGGGCCATCCTCAAATTAAATATTAAATTTTTTAAACCATGATCTAATAGTAAACACCATGCGAATTGTTTGGCATGCGAATTAGTGCATGAAGAGGTGACGTGAGGGTGTGGGGGTTCGCACCAACCCATGAGGAGAGTGCGCTAACCAAGAGTGGACACCTATCCACATGAAGGTAAACCATGGCATACCCAATACATGCGAATGGTTTCGATGTATTAATTGGTGGCATCACGAACCTTCACGCCAAGCCTGCCGTATGACTCACGTGGGAAAAGGTTCACGCTGACAAGGCCGCCGATATGGATTGAGTGGGGCTCGGCTCCTACCAATCGCTGGTTAACCTTCACTCCAGCTCAGTCTTCTACTCCTTCCAAGCTCACGAAGATCTCTTTGGACTCATGTGTGTACACTCGGCAGCTTCGTATTTGGCAAGTGATGCTTCCAAGGAGTTGATTGGGAAAATCAAATCTGTCTATGTCCATTGGCTCTCACTCATTGTGATTTGATTTAGGGTTGTAGCGTTGTCAATTTTTGGTGTAAAAGGAAGGCATTGCCTCCTCATTCATCATGGATTTTTTGGGCAAACTTACTCTGCCATTTTGTAATCGTATAGCCATTGGCTTATTGAAATAAAGCGACTTTGGAGGTCTATGTGGTGTTGATGCTTGTTATGGAAGTGCTTCATCTATTCTAAGGTGATATTGTAATTTGTTTATTGCTCATATTTCATTACTTTGATCAATTATTTAGCTTAGAAGGATTTCTTAAGCCCATAGGGTGGGCATTGGGTTCAACTTGTCCATTCATGTTGGAGTTCTATGTGATTTGGAAGGAGTAAACTGTAGTTGGAAATACTTATACTCTTCTAGTCCCATTTTGCTTTACATCCAATATTTGATCAAGGTGTGTTTGTGAGTAATTTCTTGTGCGGATCTAATAGGTTGAAGAGAGGCTTGAGCTCAGTGGCATCTCTCACCTCTTCAAAAGACCTACTTTCTAACATTCGTGTGCATTTCAGGATCTCCCAAAGTTGATCTCAAGCATTAGAGATTTGGCAAAGAAGTGCCAAGTTCAAAGATCTGTCTCTTTTTCAAAAACTTAAAACTTGGTTACTTGGTTCTATTGTTGAGTAGTGGATCTACAAGCCTATCTTTCCCACACTCCTCTTCTTCTTCTTTTCTAGCTTCGTTTTTGACCTTTTTCCCTTTGTTTTCATCCGTTTTCCTCACTGTTCGCTGCCCCCATTTGTTGACTGTTCGCTGCCCCTTTTGTTGACTGTTCGCTGCCCCTTTTGTCTCTGTTTGGGCACCCTTTTTTACCCCCCTGTTTGGGCTTGTTAACCACTGTGTGGGCTTCTTTCCAACCTGTTGTTGGGTCATTCTCTATCCACTGTTTAGCTGCCCCTTCTATCTTCATTTTCAGCTCTCCTTTGCCCCTTCTTCCAATCCCCTTTTTTCTTTTCTTTTGCTTGTTTTTCTTTACTTGCTTCGAAAGTCCACAAAACAAAAAAGAGTCTTGGTTAAGTTAATTTCCCTTTTTTAGTTAGCTTCTTGATTTCATCTCTTAGATCTTAGTTTGCATTTTCACACTAGTATTAGATCTCATTTCAAAAATAATTAAATTTTGCATTAAAAAAGTGATCAAGCATATAGTTTAATTGTTAAGTTTGCATTAGATTTCTTTACAAAGTTCGTTTTGTTATTTGCATGTTAGCTAGTTTCCATTGTTAAGTTTAATTCTTAGATCTCATCTTTGAGACTAGACTTGCATTGCTTGTCAAGTTTCTAGTTTATACTTAGTTTAGATCTCATATTTTATTTTGACCAATGCTAAGGGGTGCCTTGAGTTGGATCGTTTGTGTAGGCATTTTGAAGGAGAAAAGAGCTTGAGAAGCTTTGAAACAAAAAGATCTAAATCAAGAAGAAAGTGAAGAAACCATAAGGATGATCCAAAACAAAAGTCATTGATTAGCCATTATCCTTTGTAATAGCTCTTAAGAGCTTGTTTCAAGCTTTTTTCAAGTTATTTCTCTCAAAGTCCTTCCAAGGGTTTCAAATCCCAAAGGCAGAGTACTTAATAATAAAGTTTGATTAGTGGGGTTTTTAATCCCCCACACCCAACTTCCCCAATTTGGGGAAGTCTTGCATTGTCCTTTGAGTGGTTTGCTTCTTCTTAGCTTAGTTTATTTCTGCTAGTAACTTAGTTTCATTTTGTTGTAGAATACTAATTGCTAGATTAGTTCATTTTGCAAGTAGTTCATTAATTGCTAGATCATTGTTTATCAATTTCGTTGAGCTATCATTTGGTTTCCACATTTACAATCTGCTTGTCTTTTAAAAAGAAACCAAAGTCTCTTGAACTTGCCATAACCCAAGTCAAGAGCACTCTCTGTCGGAGAGCATAGTTACATTGCAATTTCCTTGCATTAGGCATATAGATTAGCCAAAGTCTCTTGAACTTCTGTCATAAGACAAAGTCAAGAGCACTCTATGTCAGAGAGGTTCATCTGTGTGCTCATAATTAATAAAATACTTCCAACTCACATTTCCCCACTAAAATTTACTTCATTGCTTTCTGCCACCAAGTATGCTCTGTCGACCCTAAAAAGTTGGATTCATACTCAAAACGGTGGTTGGATTTGTTAATCGGACAAGTGAAAACATTAATAAAACTCTCACCCCATAACCAACGAACCGGTGTGGTCAATAAATACTGAGGTAGTGAGCAAATTCTTGCTAGTGACGTCGGAACAAACCGTTGTCTCAGAGTTCAATCAGGCTGGTTAAGTTCCTTGGACACCTAGCCTAGAATACTAGACGGTCCGACATGTCATTGAGAGGAGCCACTGAAGGTATATCTTCCGGTTGATACCTTGTGTTCTTAGCCATAATAATCAAGATCACTAAAACTTTATAAAATTTACAAAGAGCACTTGCAAAATGATCTCAAAAATATAATGAACGCTTATATCTTTGCATCCCAAGCACTACAATTCTTGACTCCGTTACCCATTGGATAAGGACACTGGTCTTGTGATTATTCTATTTTTAAATCTGAAGTGTAATTGTTCAAATATTATTTCATTATGGATGTTTTTGCTTAATTTAATCAGTGTTGTGTTTTATTTAATATATTGCAAGCATATCTTTGTATTATTTTAATCTTAAATCTGTGATCCTCCCATCAACAAACTCCTAAACAAACACCCATCCGCATCACCACATACAAAAAGCATTTAAAACATTGAGCCATAGAAACTCTTTGTTAGGGACTACCCTTATTTCATTATGGATGTTTTTGCTTAATTTAATCAGTGTTGTGTTTTATTTAATATATTGCAAGCATATCTTTGTATTATTTTAATCTTAAATCTGTGATCTTCCCATCAACAAACTCCTAAACAAACACCCATCCGCATCACCACATACAAAAAGCATTTAAAACATTGAGCCATAGAAACTCTTTGTTAGGGACTACCCCCTTTGGCTTCGTTAGAAGTTAACCTAAACGGAGGAGCTAAGAGTAGGTGACAGTACCTGGCTCTGTGCTTGCCCCCAAGGCCACACCTCTCCCACTTTCTCAAGTGAGGAGACAGCTTTCATTAGATTTTTGCTGCTAGTGTGCTTTCGTCGAACAACAGGTGGTAAATGAGCCTAACATTATACAAGGAATGAGTGCTCATCCTTTGGCCACTAACTAATTTATAACATTCATACTTTGCATCATTTAGACATAACATTTATGTGTTTCGATGCTTTAGTGTCTAAAGACATTGTTGGGTGGAGCACTTATTTTGAGGACTAAAGGAAAACCATCCGATGAACTTGGCCACACTGACCAAGCCACATACTTCATAGCCAGAGACACAGAAAAACATGGAGACTATCATGCACAAGGGTCAAGATGGGGAAAAGATCTTCAATCTCACACGTCTCTATAAACACAGGTCATGGAGGAAAACAATTATGGATGAACTGGATGGATGGGGACATGATACATGGAACCAGCATAGCACTAAGGTTTAAAATTTGTGTAAAGCATGGCATAAGCAATAGTCTTCAACATTAGACTCTTTAATCATTTGCAACACAAGTTTAAGCATTAGTACATATGTAATATAAGCACAGGTCACCATGATCATCCTAACACAACAAGTTAAGGTGTTTAACATACATCAAAGAGAAAAATCCAACCAAGGAGCCATATACCTGTCTCTATCTGATATGCCCATCTGTTACTGTGTGTACCATATCTGCTACTCTGCTCGAATGAACTAGGTCACCACTAAAATCATCTCAATGGACAAGGAGATCTCAGTCTTGGCAAGGAAACAATCTGAAACTGTTGTTGAACAAAGGCTCTAAATGGCTCAGGAAATAATGATCCAAGCTGAAACCCCATCTAAATGAATAGCTCGGAAAAATAAAGAGATAAATTTGTATGTTGCATCATGGTAGTCCAACTGCAATATATGTGTGATAACAAGACCAGATATTTTTGAGGTTCTCAAGCACTCTATCCCTTAGAGCACTTGTCCCAGCTGGAGCGAGACGTTATCACATCCATAGTATCTAGTGCTACCATGATGCAGTAGACCATTTTTGTCGCAGTTCA
The DNA here is from genome assembly GCA_001517045.1 of Pseudotsuga menziesii. Taxonomy (NCBI): domain Eukaryota; kingdom Viridiplantae; phylum Streptophyta; class Pinopsida; order Pinales; family Pinaceae; genus Pseudotsuga; species Pseudotsuga menziesii. Next base: position 27,618 of record LPNX011037640.1, on the reverse strand, counting down.
GAGCCAGTCCTTACAACGATGAGTAGCATTGAGATGATCATCAATTGTACATGATACTGAGAGCTAGCAGCAGCAGTTCCCATTTGTCATGACTGACCCTGCACAACCCCATTGAGATGATTTTGTTCCAGTCATGGTTCATTTTGAGGAGCAAGCAGCCATTTCTTTCCTTTCCCATACACAGTTACAGGTGATTTTAGAGACAGGTATATATATGCATTTGGATGTTTTATTTGTCTCTATAGCTTATTTTAATAATTGTGACTATACGTGTTTACTGACAGTGGTTTTGAGTTATACTGGTTGATTTTCCAACCTTGAGATATGAGTAGTTAAAGGATCTTTGTGCAAGGCCATTATGCATGCTCATCAGTATTTCCTACCTCACGTAGACTTACCCTCACCTGTGCTATGTTGGCATCACTTATCACTCTTCTCAATCATCCAGTTTTCCTTTGCTTTGATTTCTAACCTTCACTTGAACCAGTGAAATTGAAGACCTTCCCCCACCTAGATCTCTATGTTGGAAGGACCCCATGTTGCCATGTGTCTCGTTCCGAAGTTGTGCGACAAAACTTACCAAAGCCTTGACCCTTCTGGGCCAGGAAAAACCGTTGGTGTTGGGTCTTGAGCCTAGGTGAGTTGGGATTGTGAAGCCTTGACCCTTATAGTCGGTTGGCCCTGATGTTTAGTCCTAATTGTGGATGATTCCCACCAACTGACCCCATGATTCACTTCTAGGCCAAGGGTACCCGCTGGTCTTGTGACATGAGCTAAGGTTGGCTAGTTGCTCGAGTTGTGTCACCTAGACTTGAAGCAAGTTGTACTACCATCATTACATGCATTTATGTGCTTCATGCTATATATTTTGAAATGCAAGCCCCTAATTAAAATTGCAAATAATTGTGCTTTTAAGCACATTTTTTAAAAAAGGGATATGAAATGAAATGTAAAAGGTCAAGAAAGCATATGTGGAACAAATGTTATATCTAAATAACGGTTGCAATGATATTCTAAAATGTAATGATTATTTCCTCACGACGCCCATGGGTTTTGATGTGAGATGGAGTAAGGGACAGCTAATTCTAACTATCCTTAGGATCTTCATACTACAGTTGCTTGTGTACTTAATGCAAGGGTCCTAGAAAAGATCCTCATAGAGCTTGAGTCAAGCTTGAATGTGATTTGTAGACACTTGTTAGAGTTGAATGGACACTCCTCACTCAATTTATTCCATTTGTGAGACACTCCCTTTCTCTATTATTCTCTATACAGCATATGTCTAAGTGGATCCATGTTTCCCCTTTACTCTGACAGATCACTTTGTCAAAGTTAACAAGTCACTTCCCTTTATCCTGTTACCACCTAAGTTGTACTTAGTTGGTGTTATCAAGTGAACCTGGTGAACCAGACAAAGATGATTTGTTCGGACTTCAAAAGACCTTCAGACTTGCTTCTGGGAAGTGTTTTTTTCATCTACCACATGTTCATACCCTCTTGGGAGAGTTGTAATAAATGTTCTAGCATGGTAGTGTCTGCAAAAGACTCTGTCTCTTGGACTTTATTTGTCAATCCGATCAGCCCAGAGTGTTTTTTCCCTTGGTTATTATTGGTTGTTGAATAAACGACTGATAATTTCTAATTTTTCACTCAATACCTCCAAAGTTGGGGTGGTCGGCTTGGCATTTAGGCCTATTGAGGTTATTAGAGTCTGTGTGTCAATGTATAAACATGCTAGGCATTATGGTCGAGTCATATGAACATGTGCTAAGTCCCCCTAGGTTTTGTTTTTTTTTATTTTTAATTTTAATTTTTCCACAAAATTTAGGCTATTTTTTAATAGTCTAATTGGAAAATTTGGTCTTGTAATAAAAGTGGGGTTAAAACTTAGCTTCAGTCATGGGGGTGCTCATTTTCTAACTCAGAGCACCCGGTAAACCCATAAACCCATTTTTCCTAAGTTTTGAGTGATTTTCCCATCACTCAGTTGAAAAAATCCAAAAAAAAAATCAAATATTAATTAATTTAATTAAAAATTAATTAAATAATGGAGCAAATCCAAAATTCCTAAATCAGTGGATTTTGCTTCGTTTTGACTAAAGTCAGTCTCATTGGCTTCAGATTTACTAGAGCTGACCATTCCTTAACTAAAGGCATGATCGGGGCTGAAGAGGAGCTTAAATGGCTCATGCAGATCTAGGGTTGCACCCTCCTTTCTCTCTCCTCCACACATGTGGATCAAGCTGGGAGTTGTTTGTTGGTTGGTTCAATTCACTGAGTGAGGTGTCACTCCGATCTACAGTTCTAGTCCAGTTAGACTCAGTCCATCATCAGATCAGACTCAGTTCACTATCAGATCAGGCTCAGCTTGACTCTCTGTCAGCTTCAGTCTCTCTTTTAGTCATGCATGCGCCCCTCTGGGCTAGGGTTTCAGTTTTTGTTATAAATAAAGCACAGTTTCCTCCTTTCCAAGCTAGTTAGAGTTGGATTGAAGAGTTGTTGCTATTGTAATGTTGCTATTTTTTCATTGAAATAAAGAAAAGCTTTGGAGGCAAGATGGTGTCATGTTATTATGTGTGGATGAGCATTGCCATGTTTCACTGAGGTAACCTGTATCTGTGTTCATAACTTGTTTATTTTGATATAGTGGATCCAGTGCTAAAAGATTGATAATAAGTTTATTATGATCTTAATAGGAAAGGAATATGTTAACAAGTTTATTGGCTATCTCTTTTTCTTTTATGCATGTCTAGAGATCTAGATTTAACATGTTTTATAAGATTATATGCATGATATTATAATATCTCTGTTTATGTATTAACCGGATCTCACAAGCATCTTGGAAAGCCTTTGAATTATTTGCAGGTTCCTAGCTTGGAGAGGGTGTTGATCTAGTTTGCTTCCTCACTTTCTCCAAACTTTCTCAAAGGCATAGTCCCTCGACATTCCACCAGAAAGCTCCACGATTGATCTTCACGACTACAAGCTCGCCTTCTCCTCCTCTTCTCCTTTTAAAAAATTAAAACTTCTTGGTTACTTTGTTTATGCATGAGCTCCTAATTTATCATATGAAAAATATCTCATTAGATCTCATACATAAGCATTCAAAAAGCTAGATCTCTATTGTTAAAAAGGTATCATAAGCATTCTAGATCTAGCTTTAGGGAAATCGTCTTTTTTGCATGGCATTTTAAAGAAAATTTGTAGCTTGCATGCATTAGATTTCTCTTTCGTAATTTAAAAGATAAATCCAACAATCAGTGCACATCATATTGGCTGCCCAAAAGGCAAGCCAAGATCCCAAGGAAAGCTTGCTTTCCTTGGTTCATTTTTTCACCTTTTTGTTAACTAGTTTTAACTTAGCTTTTTTCGGTTAAAAGTGTGTTGACCCAAAGGTACTTTCAAAGTGCTTTTGGGCATATTTAAGTTTAATAAGCTTGCTAGTTTTTAGCAGGTATAACAGAAAAGAGGAGGAGGTGCTGTCCGAAAAGTGACTTTTTGGGCCATCCGAATCCCCCCAGGGGTCTCCCCTTTTTCCGAAATCTTTATTTTTTGCACTTTGTAAGCTCTTGGGATCGTTCTGTATAAGAACCAAGAGGCATTGTATCAGTTTACTAATATTGTAACCGCTGGTAATAAAAAATAATTTCGAATAGGCTCTTTCAAGCCCATTCCCCATCCCCCCTGGGGAGATTCACGTCTTTTTTTCCTTTTTTGCATTTTTTTTATTTTTTGCTCCAGATTAGTTTTATTTATGCAAAATAGTTTACTTTGATTACTTTCATCATATCTTCCATATTATAAAGTCAAAGTAACTTTAATTCTTACCCCACGAATCCCGATTGAACCGAAAGGTGAAAGAGGATCATGGTAGATTTAATTAGAAAACCTGTGGTTTGTTTTATATTTGTTGCTTCATTATTCACTATTAATTTCTGCAAGCAATTAATTTAAAATCAACCCCCTCCTTGATTCCCCGATTGAGGTCCACTTGGACCGAAAGAGGTTCCTGGAGGGTTTTCTTTCTAATAAAAACACATCGATTAAAATTTACTAAAAATTACAAAGACTCCGCTGTGTATGCTCTACGTTTTGACTGTGGTTCGTCCGATCAGTCAAGCTACATCAAAAGCAACGTGAGTGACTAGATTAATTAGGTTTCACTTTCCCCAATTAACCACCATCAAGCGAAAATCCAACACCTCGAACAAACCGTAAGCGGTGGCAAAATACCCAAAGGAGTGGGAACAACTGGAAAGTGACCTCAAGGCGCCAATCTCTATTACACCCTAATGGGTGTATTATGAACACAGTCTCCGAGACTCCATCCAGCCCACAAACACCTTGCGGGTAGCCGTGAAGGTTTTATTTTTGGACATACTCCAAGTACCCCTCAGGTATATCTAGAGTCCCCCCTCGCCTAATTTAATCCACTCATTTTTTATATTAACTTAAAACGTACCAAGAGACAATTGCAAAACATTCACTACAAGCACATGCAAGCACATTTAATCATTTTGCAACTCCATTTTAAGGCACTGATTATTTGTTTACTTCTTTCGATATATATATATTGTGTGTCAGCATTGTGCTTACTTGTGTTATCTGTGGTTCTCAATTGTTAATTTCAAACTCCTAAGCAACTCATTCAATTTAATACCATCATACTAAAGTAATTAGCCTTAGTAACTTAATAGGGTCTACCCCCCTTGGCTTCGTTAGGAGTTGAGCCTAAATGGAGGAGTCAAGAACAAGGTGACAACCTTGACTTGAGACTTGCCCCCAAGGACACACCGAGTGGCTTGAAGATTTCTGCCACGTCCCCCTAGGTGTGTGAAAGGCGGCAACATATCCTAGCCTTGTTTCATCCACCTCACCCTTCCTAGCAGTTTGGTTAAGTCTGTAAGTGAGCATGTATGGCGGGCTTTGCAATGGATTTAATGGTTACTTTGATTCAAGTTATATTATTATGATCTTTTGATTACCACTATCATGTTTAACATGTTGTAGTTTGGTTATTAACATAAACTTAAGAGCATTGCACATCTTTGATACATACAAGATGATTCTGATTATTGCTCGGCCTTCTGTTTGAGCAGTTTAACTTTGTCAACACGGTTCCCGAGGTAGTATGGCTACAGTGTTCGAGATTGTACATTTCTTCTCTAGATATATCCAGTACACCATTTCCACACTCAGTTGATAGTTATTGGCCATTATACAGTATTACCTTAATTTATTTTTATTATTATGGTCATATTTTTATTACTGGATATGGTGTTGGCCTTTAGATGCATATTTTGATGGATATATATGGTATTTGTAGTCGGTATTGATGGATTTGAGGTCTCTGGATCATTTGGCGCACTCGTATATTAATTTTGGGCAAAGGAAATGCAAATAATGGCACATTTATTCTGCAGCGGAGATTATCAGTGATTTATTACATAAAAAATGACCATGATTGTCTTTTGATGAAATGAGGTCTTACATGCATCCTCCATGCTTCATATCCTCCAGTGGGTGACTGATGTTGTATTTTCTCCTAGAGAGGATGTCTGCCCTTAGAGAACGCACTTGTCCATGGCTTAACATATTATTATCATGATGTATCTTATACTTTTGTATTATGAGCCTAGGGTGATTTATGTCCCTAAGGCATCCCCTTTATCCATGTACCACATATTATGACACTTTATTATGATGTATCTCATTGTACCTAGGCGTTAGAGGCAAAAGTGTGCCCCCTCTTATGAGTGATCCATGTATGATGTAAAAATGTAATCTCCACCGTTAATGATGTTTTTATCTCAATTATTTGATTGAGTTAGTTAGAATGTGGACATTACTCTTGATCACAGTTACCGAATTCGGCCACCTAGGGTCCAATTCTGTATCGAAATCTTCAGGGAACAACGGAATTGTTGATCTGGATCTGATTCTTCATGATTCGTTGCATTTTTGCGTGGGATCCTTATCCCTTTTCGGATTTGTTTCCTCTGCCCTAGGATTTGTCTCCGTCATGTGGATTATGTATCTGATTAGAGTGGAATCGATTCCCATCAATGTGCGGCACCACAAAACTAGGTTAAACAATATCTAGAAATTGTTTTATTAGTGCTTTCTATATCCAAATCCATGACGGAGCAACATAGTTGGCCAATCCCCTCGTGGGATGCTTATTTTTCACTCCCTTAGAAATAGTACGAACTGTAAATATATTAATATGAAAATGGTGGTTGTTATGCAATTTTGGATTCAAAATATAGTATAATAGTAGTTTTTTGTTTTATAATATTTTCGAGATTAAATTTTTTTGACATAGCTCCAATCTTCTTCGGCAACTCTAATTAACGAGGTAAGTTTTTCTACTTGTCATTATTTAACATGAAGTGTTTGCAGGGGGAAGCAAGTATCTGGATCAATGATACCGTGTTTCAAATAAATTCCATTTTTGCAAACCGAGAGTTCCATTACATTCTCTAAAATTTCCCTTGAAATAATAGGGATGATAGTGTTGCTTAGATTGGAGCATTTAATCGTCATGTATTACTCTTGCACTTACTATTTTGGAATGCCTGTAATTTATCCATTATCAAATGTCTTTCAAATGTTCTTGTATGTGAAAATAGGGATCAATCGAAAGAAATGTCTACCAAATCATCTCCCGCCACAGTTCCATTTCAATGATTACCAAAGTGTATTGTTTTTGGGTCATTTTCTTTTACCATATTGATTACTTCCTGTAATCAAAGAATTATGTGCAAAAATCAAGGCAAAAATGCTCATCATTCTTAGAGGGTATGCACCCCGCAATATGCATATTTAACATCTGAAATCTGAAATTGAGTATGTTACATGTATGATCAATATCAATGATCATTGATGAATCGATGATGTTCATGAATCTATGATGTATATGATTTTAAATGTGTATTTTTATAAAATTATAAATTTTCAATTTTAATTTTTAAATATTATTATTATTATTATTATTATTATTATTATTATATATATATATATATATATTATAAAAAACATTTCACTAACTAGGTTGATTAAAATCAACGGAAAAATTTAAATTTCGCTCCAAGAAGATTTATGGCCTCTCGGCTCGCTTTGGTGGCTGATTCGACTGGTTTTTGGCTCAGGTACAGTCCTCCTTGCATTAGATCGGAGCTAGTCAAGCCATCTCTTGGTTCTTTCCTGGTGTTCGATCGAAGAACAAATTTTTTCCTCAGCGTTGGTGAATCTCTCTGGGTCTGTCTGCGTTGAGACAGGAGTTCTTGCCTCTGGGATCTTGGAGATCTTTGTTTTGAGGCCATGATGGATGGAAGGGGCTCCTCCCCTATTCCTGGCCTCAATGCCTTCAGGAGGTTGGCAGCTTCAAAAAGCAAGAGGAAACTTACCCAGAACCAACAGTCTTTTGTAAAGAAGCTTAACAATATTCCCTCGATAGTTCTTCCAGTGGATCAAACTTGCAGAACAGCTCTAAATATTGTTGACCGAGGCCCCATCGACCAGTTCACCGGGCTATGGCCCTCCCCTAAGACAATCGCAGGGTGGGTTCAAAGGAATTGGAAACCTCTCATCTCAGAAGGCATTTGCAGTAATTTGATAGGTAAGGGATATTATCTTTTTCTCTTTGAAACTTCAATTGATAGAGATTTGATTTTTAGAAACGGACCATACTTCATGGGTCCTCAAGGGCTCTACTCGTACAAATGGACTCCGGATTTTGATCCGAATCAAGATGTCCCCTCTGCGGTTCCTGTTTGGGTTAGGTTGCCGCATCTACCTCTCCATTGCTAGAATTCGGGATCCCTAGAAGCTATAGGAAACACTCTGGGGAAATACATTGATAGGGCTGATCGAAGAGACCAATACACTTGTGCCAAAATTTGTGTTGAAGTGGATTTGGAGGTAGGGCTCCCTGAAGCTATTAACTTGACAATAGCAGATTGGTCTTATGTTCAAGAGCTAGACTATGAGCAACTACCCTTTAAGTGCAGATTTTGTCATGGTTATGGGCATTTTGCCAGATCTTGCAAGAAAAAAATTGAGGAAGAAGTTGTTAAAGAAAAGGGAGATCAATGGACCCAAGTTCAAAAAACTAGCTCAGCAAAGCAAGGAAACAAAGTCAATGGACAAAGAGTAGAATTGGGGACAAGTAGCAAATCCTCCAGGCAGAAACAGAAAGAAAATGGAGCAGCTATGAAGGAACCATCATCTCAAAACAATTTTGAAATATTGAGCACCCTAGAAGAACAAGTGCTTTCAGTGCTTGAAGAGGGAGAAGTCCCTCAATTTCAAACTCAAACAAGTGAAGAAATTAAAGGTCTCGCTGAACCAGATCTCAACACTCCCATGGAAGGACATTCTCCTACATATGCAGAAATGGCAAAAAAAAAGAAACCTATGGACAATTTTGGTTCATCTGATGAAGATCCCCTTGAGAGGTCATCCAAAAAAGACTGTTGGAGATCGTTGGCAGCCTTTATTGATGCTAATTCCTTTTCAAATTTAATAATCGCTAGTGACTTAAATATAATTTTGAATGCAAAAGAAAAATCAGGTGGTGTTTATGGGAGAGATCCCTTGCTGAAACTGGTGGATAATTTTATTTTATCGTTGGAGCTGATAGACTTCAATCCAAAAAGGGGAAGGTTCACATGGTCAAACAATAGATTGGGCGCAACTAACATCTCTGCCAGACTAGACCATTTTTTGGTGCAGAGTTCTATGTTGTCAGCTAAAAAAGTCATCTCCTCTAGTATCTTGCCCGAGATCACCTCAGATCATATGTCGATTTTGCAGCAGATCGAAGATGAAGAGGACCTTGGTCCCATTCCATTTCAATTCAGCCCATTGTGGAAAGACAATGACGGATTTATGAGCACTATAACTATGGCTTGGGTTCTTCCAGTTGTTGGATCTCCGAATTTTGTTTGGGAGAGGAAGCTCATTAACACCAAAGTTGTGTTAAAGGACTGGGTCAAACTCACTCAAAAAAACCCAATCAGTGAAAGGAAAGAAGCCCTTCAAAAATTGGAGAAAAACCAACTGGAAATGGAAGAATTAGAAATTACTCCAGGTTTACTTGGAAAAGAGCAAAAATCTCAGTTCAACTCTTTCCAAGCTTTCAGGCGAGAAGAAAAATATTGGAGACTAAAGTCTCGAAGTACTTGGTTGAAAGCTGGAGATCGGAATACCTCCTTCTTTCACAAGCAATGCAGAGTTAGACTTTCTAAAAATCATATTTCAGAAATCTCCTCCGAGTCCGGTGAAGTGGTCAAAGAAATTTCTCAAATCAAACAATTGGCTGAAACTCATTTTCAGAATCTATACAGGGAGGATGGCTCCTCTAATTCAAATTATACCTCTGATTTTTTGTCCAATATTCCTAGTTTGGTTAGTGAGGAAGAAAATGATGAGCTAATGAAGCCTTTTTCAGAGAAAGAAATTATTGATGTTATTTGGTCCATGGAGCCGAATAAAGCTCCTAGCCCTGATGGATTCTCCTTTCACTTTTATCGAATTTGCTGGACAGTAATTAGGAAAGATCTTCTCCGAATGTTAAAAGCATTCCAAGTTAAAGCCAAAGTAGGTGGCTGCACAAATTCCACCTTTCTTGCATTAATTCCTAAAGAAGCTAATCCATCCTCCTTTGATAGATTCAGACCTATTTCTCTGTGCAATGCGTCTTATAAAATCTTTTCTAAACATTTAGCAAACAGACTTAAACCTTTGCTTGGGAAGCTGATTTCTCCTCTTCAAGGAGGGTTTGTAAAAGGGAGACATATACTGGACAATGTTATTCAAGTTCAGGAAGCTATGCATTCCAGCTTACTGCGGAAGGAGAAGGGCATGCTTATCAAACTTGATATGGCAAATGCCTTTGACAGGGTAAAGCATTCATTTCTTTTCTCAGTTCTTCAATCTTTTGGATTTAGTTTTGCCTTTGTAAATTTGATTAAAGCTTGCATTAACAATCCTTGGATAGCGCCATTAGTAAATGGAAAACCAGCAAACTTCTTTCAAGCTACCAGGGGCCTTCGCCAGGGCTGCCCTTTGTCACCCTTTTTGTATACTCTTATGGTCGATTCTCTAAGCAAGAAGCTAACCGCAAGAAAAATTGATGGGTTCATTCTAGGCATAACTTCAGCAGTAGGAGTAGAAGCTATCAACCATGCTCTCTTCGCGGATGACACCCTGCTCTTGGGAGGGGGGGCTTCCTTAAAAATGGCAAGAGTCTTCTCTGAAATTATGCATCAATTATGTATTATTTCAAGGGCTCTAATCAATAACCGTAAGAGTGCAGTGTTCGAATGGAATACAGATAAATCAAAAGTTGATAAAAGTTCGCAGATCATGGGTTTTGAAGTATATGCTTCTTGGGATAAGGTCAAATATTTGGGTCTACCACTAAGCTTGGGACAAAATAATCCTTCTCTATGGCTGGAAATCATTAGTAAGATTAAAGCAAAGATTGTTTCGTGGGGTGGCCACTAGCTTACAAAGGCAGGCAAAGTCATTCTGATCAAGTCAGTCCTCTCATCTCTTCCTATTCACCAATCTTCTTTACTCCTGGCACCAAAAGCTATTATGGATCAGATATCAAAATTGCTCAAAGACTTCCTATGGAGAGGTGGGAAAGGAAATCAGAACCGCATGCATCTGGTTAAATGGGAAACTGTAAAAAGACCAGTTCTTGAAGGAGGATTGCAAATCAAAGATCCAGGAATGTCTAATATAGCAATGGGAGGCAAATTGTTATGGCAGTTGTTTTCCAATAAAAAGCACCTGGTTAGTCACCTTCTCTGGAAAAAATACCTTCATGGAGGAACACTAAGAAATCTTCAATTAGAAAATACCCCTAAAGGATCCAGTATATGGAATTTATGCAGGAAAAGTCTCAAATTCTTCGTTCAGCATCTTTATCGAATCCCAGGTAATGGCAAACAGACCCTTCTGTGGGATGACAAAATTAATGGACACGCTCCATCAAAGTCTGATGTCTCTATTTTTGAGATTATGAATTGGGTGATGAATAAAGGAATTATCAAACTGGCTGATATAACCTCTTGGGATGTCAATGGCAATTGGAACGCTTGGTCCCTTCCCTCAATGACAGAACGCGATCTTGCCAATTACTCTGCTCATCAAAATTTGTTATTAAACAGGCTAACGAGATTGGTTCCAATTCATCGTACCTGCAAAGACTCGTGGAGCTGGGGAATTTTTGGTTTCTACTCTGTTGCTAACGAGTTCAAACAGCTGTAGTCAACACAGCCACGCTCATTGGGCTCTTCAAGCTCTCACAACGCAGCACTTTGGAAGATGGTGTGGAATCTGCCCAGTATTCCAAAAATAATTTTTTTTATCTGGACTATAATGCATCAGAAAATCTTAACAGGAGAAAATTTGGTTAAAAGAGGTTTTTTTGGACCATTTCGGTGTTGTTTTTGTCATCAAGTTGTTGAGTCTACAGCTCACATTTTTGTTGACTGTGATTTTGCTCAAAAAGTATGGGCTTTTGTATTGCATGGGATGCCCTACTCTTTTTTTCCTTTAAACGTTGAACCTGTTACTCTCTTTAAAAATTAGCAGTCAAGGTATCCTGGTGCTCTTCCTTCTAGTCATGCTTGGAGAAAAATTTGGCAAGCCATTCCAAAATTTATTTGGTGGAAAATTTCGCTGGCAAGAAATGATTAGATCTTTCATAGCAAAAATTTTAGCATCAAAAGCTAAGGCATTTCTTTTGGAAGCAATAAGAAACCTTCAAATAGTTGGAACTAACTTAGAAGTTGAACTCAATTGGCTCGGTTTGAAGACAGTGGATAAAATCCAGATGGGTTTAAGTAGGCCTGATATTAAACCATTTTGGCAGGTCAGATTTTCAGAAAAGGAATTTACAGCATGGTGGCAATCTAAAAATAAAGCCTCGATATTCTTTGATGGAGCGTCAAAAGGAAACCCGAGGAAAGCTAGGGCAAGGGGCTTGATTTTCTATCCAAGCAAAAATCTAGAAACAAGTTTCAGCTGGGGAGTTGGGAAAACTACAAATAACCAGGCATAATTATTTGCTCTTCTGAAAGCTTGTCAACTTGCAAAGGAAGCAGGTCATAATAACTTGCAAATCTTTGGAGATTCTGAAATCATCATTAAAATTTTAAATTCCGATTCAATGTTCAATAACCTCAGTCTGAATGTGACCATGCAAAGGCTGCATTTCATTTTGATTGACTGTAATTCAGTTACCTCTTACCACATTCTTCATGATTTGAACAAGCTGGCAGATTTCAAATCCAATCAGGGCTGCCTTCTTCCTCCAGGAATGTTAAGCGTGAATGAAGGATCTTATTTAATGCATCCCATTCCGTGACAAAAGTTTTTTGGATGTAAGGAACTGAATATTTTTTTGGAACAAATTGTATTTGGGTGAAAGCCCAATCTATTCTTTATAAAAAATTTAAAAAAAAATAATCGTTTTGGTTATATATATATTATAAAAAATAAGGGTTAGGGTTCTGAATCCCCGATTCCTACTTTTGGATGAGTACTAAATCTTGTATCTATTTCTTCAGCCGATTCCAATCGCACCCACGGTTCATGTAACCTTGCTCTCAATCTATTTAATGAGGTGATCCCATCATTGTATCCCATTAGGAATTCGGCTCTTGGACAGAAAATAATAGAAAATATTCTTGGCACACTTGGAATTCTCAGGGGCGTTAATGATTCTTGTGTTTCTTAATCTCATTGGGCACTGAATGTTTATCTTCCATATTCCGGCAAATATTTGTGTTGTTCTTGCTTGCAGGAGGGGCGATTTGGGTGGAGGGCGACTCTGTGGAGGAGACTCTCTCTCTCTCTTCCATTTTGTTTTGACAGTGCTTATCTTGTGTATCTTGCTTAGCAGTTGATTACTATGTCTCCTTGTTTATCTTGCATGCATTTCTCTTCTTGTGGGATTCATTCCAATCACAATCTTAGTTTACTTATTGTGTATTGTTTGTCTTCGACAGGAGGGGCACACTGGGCAATTCGTTGGACTCTCACCGGATGTGGATCTAATCTTTCAAGTTGACAATGCCGGATGAAGGGCAGCATCTCATGGCATCTCCCAATTCCAGGTAAGTTCTATTTCCATTTTCTAGCTATTTTCTTTACATTCCTTCCCGAGCACAAAACTAAAATTTAAAACCCTCATTTTTAGATCTACGTAGTTCTAGGTTGCTGCCTCCTTAAATATTTAAAACCCAAGTTAGAAATAACTTAAAACCTATAGCGACCAAGTTTCAAGTTAATCAGACTCCATTTGCCCATCCAAAGCACTCCTCTCCCTTAGAGCAATTCGCCCTCCTTAGGGAAAATGGCATTTTGGCTTAGATCGAGAACTGGTATTGCTAGATTTATTTCCAAATTCACACTCCTAAGGGAAATTGGCATTTTAACTTAAATTTGAAACTGGGTATTACTAGATTTATCTCCAATTGACATATCCATCATCTGGCTTTTGATTATAGTGCCTAATTAATTCAATTTCACCTCTTGTCCTTATATTTTAAATTCTGGTTAAACCCTAGCTAGGACAAATTGGGGCTTTTCACATAGGCACAATTCACATCTTAGATCCTGATCCAAACTTTAATTAGACATTAGATCTAAGAGATTCCATCAAGATATCCTCACCAATCCACCGAATTTACTTCTTATTAGGTTGTCTTGATCATAAGTTCATGTAATTAGTTGACTAGTGACGCCCCCTTGGTTTGGCAATCAGCTTTGTGATAACATGGACACCCCCTTCCCCTCTACCATCCTGGATAGGATCATCTTAAGGGGCAACTGCAAGAATTGTGATAACATGGACCTAGAGGAGTGAGCAGATTTAAAAGGATTGAATTTCATGACACTACTACAAGCTTAAGAGGCTAAAATAGTTTAAGCTATGAATTAATCAATTAAGTTTTTTTTTAACTCTTTAATTTTTTTAAATATATTTTAAAAATTAATATATATTATTGTCGCTCCCAACCCTACGTTTCCTGCAAATTTGGGCAAAGCTTCTAGTCGTACTGGATACTCGTACCCAACGTGCCGTCACTGCCCGCGTTCCAAAAACTTGTGCAACATAGCCTTTTATGCTACACATTTCATGGATCTGCAAGGCAATCTCATTCTTCAGCCCCATTACACACTCCACCATTGGACACGTGCCCTTCATATTCCTTTGGGAGTTTAAAGTGGGTTCTCATCGTCTCAAGGTTGAGACAGATCACCAAATCGACCAATCAAACAAGATCTACCAGGTTTGTCATCCTCAATAGGTAGAGACCAAGGAGCACTTCATCTTTCGGTGTCCTGTCTATTACAATATTTACGAGCAATTCCAATGTCTTTTCAAGGACCTTCTCGCGGAGTTCCAATCTTTGGCTAGTTTCTTCAAGTATCCAAATCAGAGATGCTTGGCCTTATACTTGCAGGAGGCCCTCGACATTCGCAGCCAGGACCAGCCTCCACTCAACAGATCACTTCCTTCTTTCCAATGGTCCCCTCATCTAGGGGCACCAAGATACCGACAGAGGATGGTACTTCTTCTAACTGCAGATCAGTTAGGACACAATAGACCACCTTCACGTCTGCTCGACCCCAACGACGTCGCCAACCTCGGCCCCATCCCAATAATCAGTCGACTACATCCAGATCATAAGAACAGGCTCCCCACTCCCAGCGACGGCACACTACCTATTATAGCTCTTCTTTCAGTTCTTCTAGTTCTTTCAGATAGATTGTTATTTCAAGATTCCTTCATTCGGCTTTGGATGTTAGGAGAAACACTTCCCGTGCTTCCAATGTTTCATGACACATACACCATTTTTGTATCACAAATCCCAGATCCACTCTCCTTGTACATTTATCTTCTCTAACGGCCCTCTTTGTACTTATCTCTTCTGGTCTGGCTCTCCATCTTTGGAGTTAGCTCTTTTTGGCTTTAGGATAGAGTTTCACATCTTACTTTATATAGGAGCCATTCGCACTCCAACTTTGTATTGACATCCGTGTACCACACAATCCCATTGATCTACTTTTATGGTCACTTGTTGGACATTAATAAAATTATCTTATCTTATCTTATCTCCTTGAATTTATAAGAGGTGTAGGGGGTGCCCAAATACAATTAGCCCTCAAAAGATTGTTTTTGATTATCATCTCGGTGTTGTGCTACTCCGAGAGGCCATGTGCCTAGGGTCCAAAGCTATTCAACTTCTATCCCCGATAATGAAGAATTGGAACTTCTATTCTCTAGGTGTTGAATGTTTGTCTGGGGGGTTGGTGATAGGATGGAATGCAAGCATTAATGTTGTTTCTACTCATGTTATTTTTGCAGATATTACTTTAGAAGGTGAAGCAAAAGATTTAGGGGAAGTTTGTAAGATAGTCAATCTTTATGAGCCATATGGTGAAAGAAGGCCTTTATGGATCATCTCAAGGAGCAAGGTTCTCTACAAGGTGACAACAGTAATGTGGGTGGAGATATGACTCTCACCTTGTCTCCAAGAGATACCCAAGGGAAAGTGACTAGGGCTAATCCTTTCGCTGCCTATTTTGTTATTTTGAAGACTTCCATATGATAGAATCAGATAGATATTGAGTTTGTGCAACTTGTTCCTACTCAGAGGGATTCCAGAAAGGGAAGAGCGGGTATTTATAAAAGGTTGGACATGGTCTTAATGACCAAAAACTTAATAGAAGAATTTGAAAGATTTCAATCTCAAGTAGGTTATGGGATCTCTTCTAATCATCAGCCTATTCTATTGCAAATAGATAAAGAGGATCTCAAACATCCAGCTCCTTTCAAATTTAATTATGGGTTGCTTAAGGAGGAAGAATCCGAACTTCTTATCATTAATAATTGAAAATTGTATGATCCCTCCTCTGGTGACACAATTATGCAGCAATTTGCATCCAATTTAAAACAAGTTAAGAAGCTAGTTGCAAGCTGGGCAAGGAATACAAAGGAGGAAACCCAAAAGGACCTCAAGAAAATGGAAGTAGATATAGCCCTTCTCTTTGAAAAAGAATGTCTCAAGTGTGTTTAATGATGAAGAACTACTTTCCTTGAAAGCTCTTGAAGATAGAAAAAAGGAACTCTTACATATAGAAGAGTTTAAGTGGAAACTCAAGAGTAGAGACAGTTGGCTGGAATAGGGGATAACAATACAAAGTTCTTGCATAATTATGCCAATTTCAAAAAAAGAGTAAACACTATCTGGGAGGTGAGTCTTCTTAATGGCTCTAAGGCAAATTCCTTTAAAGATATTGTTGGTGCAAGTAGAGCCCATTTCCAGAATTTGTTCGAGGAACCTGAAAGTCTCAAACATTGGTGAATTATTGAAAGTGATTAGGCTCTTCCTGAGGCTCTTTGATCAAAGGATGAATGAGAAATTAACAGCAAAAGTTACTAAAGAAGAATTGAAGGAAGATCTCCTCTCTTTTAATAAGGCCAAAAGCCCTAGGCCTGATGGCTAGACTGTAGAACCTTATCTAGGTTTTTATGAGTCATTAGAAGTTGGGATTCTAAGGGTGGTTGAAGAATCCAAAAGCTGCAGGTTAAGTAATAGGAGCTCTCAATTCAACTTTCATTTCCCTTGTACCAAGAAAATATGAGCCTAGCTCATTTAAGAGTTTAGGTCGATATCTCTATGCAATCTTATCTATAAAGTATTTCCAAAGGAAAAGCAAATAGACTCAAATGGATGTTGTCAAGAGTGATATCATAGGAGCAATTTGGCTTGTTGTACAATCAACAGATTCATCATGTTGTGGTGCTAACCTTGGCATAGTATTATCGTAGCAAAACTTGGCCTAGGTGCTCACCTTGGCGTAGTATTATCGTAGCAAAACTTTTCCTAGGTGCTAACCTTGGCGTAGTATTATCGTAGCAAAACTTGGCCTAGGTGCTAACCTTGGCGTAGTATTATCGTAGCAAAACTTGGCCTAGGTGCTAACCTTGGAGTAGTATTATCATAGCTAACCTTGTGATGTATTATCAATGGTGGCTTGTCGAGCTGGTGAAAGTGACGCACTATTAACCCCCCAGCAAGGTTCAAGTTGTTGTTGTGGTAGCTGCATGAGGATCATCCTCACAGGTCGGCCCTAAAAGAAAACAAAAGTCGGCTCAAAAAAATAATAATAATAATAAAATGTAATTTATTATTATTAAATGACAAGTTGGCCCCAGTGTATAAGACAGGTAGGCCCCAGTTAAAAAGTCACCCAAAAAATTGTATAAATAGAGAGCGCCTCCTCTCATTTCGAACACTGTAACTTGAGCACTGTAACACAAGTTCGCCTCTACTAGAGAATTTCATAACTGCAGCTTGGAGAGGAGTTTTTCTAGGGTTCTCCAATCTTGGACCTATTTCTCTCTGTTTTCTTGGGTTTGTCCTACTACGATCTGGATGTACCTCTATCTCTGAATGATTTATCTCTCTTGGAAGGGTGAGTTCGGGGGTGACATTATTTTGTCTATGGTTAGGAGATGATCTTTGATCATCGTGGTTAAACGAGCTCCCCGCATTGTTTTTTGTGCTTTGATATTCTTCTAGTGATCTTGGTTTTGTAGATGTCAAATTCTAACACAAGTCTCATCTAGGACATGCTTGTGCTTGTGCTCATGTTTGTTATACACCAATACGTGTGACAACAGTTGGGGCCAAATGCAAGTCCTGATGAATTTGGCAGAATAGATATCTCCTAGTCACGCATCTTAGCAAAAATCTTGATTTCACAAGTCTGTTTGCTTATGCTCGCTTTGACCAAAAGTATCCACAAAATATAAATGATAAAAATGAATGGAGTGTAATGACTATAAAGCACTCAACAAAATCATCATTAAAAACATATATTTGTTCCCTCAAGTTAGTGGTATTATTGACCAGGAGCACAAAAATTTGACTAAAATTGATCTTAATTTTAGCTGTCATTAAATTAAGATGGAACCTTTTGATGTTTGAAAGATTATCTTTAAGACTAAATAAGGTATTTTTGAATGGTAATGATGCCTTTCCACCTAACTAATGCATCCACCACTTCTATATGAATCACTAATGACACTTTCAAAGTTTCATGTCTTATTTGAGCAAATTTGTTGTGGCTTATCCTTATTTACAATAAAACATATAGGGATTATTTTTAGCAAGTTCAAGTAGTGTTTGACCTTTGAAAGCATAAAATAAACTTCAACCAAAACTCAAAAAAATGGTTTTTTTGGGCAAAAGTCTATTTCCTATCTCAGAGGTGTTCGGATTTGAGGAGATGCATGTTAATCTAGAATAAATTCAACTTGTTAGAGTGGTCTACTCCCACTAATCTTTCATGTTCGATGAGTTGGGGTATTAACTTTTACAAAATGTTCACTCATCATTTTTCTCATATTCATCTTACTCTTAAATTGCTTACCATAAGCCATAAACAATTCTCTGATAATTCTACAGATGGAAAGGCTTTTCAGCAACTAAAGCATGCTTTATGCATCGTTCCATTGCTTGTTGTTGAGACTTTTTCTCATAATCATCTTACTCTTGAATTGCTTACTATAAGCCATAAACAATTATCCCAGAATTCTACAGATGGAAAAGCTTTTCAGCAACTAAAGCATGCTTTATGCATCGTTCGATTCCTTGTTGTTGAGACTATGTGATTATTAATATTCACTTGAGACCACATGCCAACCTTCTATTTTATTTATTGGGGGGCTTATTAAGATTACAAATGGGTTTTTAACCCACTACTTGTATTTTTTATATTATTTGGCTATTTTGGTAAGGCCGATCTACTCAACCCTTGGTGCTAGTGCCCCAACCCAAAAAAGGTGTATATATATATTACAAACTCCTCATTCTTAAATCATTCATTCAAGTTATTTTCAGTGATAAAGACCAAATGGTAATCTTCCTATAGCGTGTTTCTCTTGTTCACGTGTTTGGGTATTGCAGCAATCTCTCTTGGTTATGTCTGACATCTCTCTCAAGCGCAGGCATACATCTTGAGCACACTCTGTTATGGGTTAACATCTCTTATGTTCATCATTAAAGTGTTGTTACATTTCTGCCGTGTTTTTCCTTGAGTAGATTAGGGTTTGTTGGAGAGGTTCACTATAGACCCAATATCTATTTATGATTGCAACATGGTATCAAAGCTAATGTGGACTATTCCTTCTCTATCCAACACAATTTTAGGGTTATTTCAGGTCTGAAATGAGGGTTTACAGCACTCTCTTTGGGACAGCAAGCAAATTCCCAAGGTTTTTACCCTCTCACCAGTGCCTGCTAAACGTAATTTAAACAACTTAAGCACACTATGTCAATTTCAAAATCTTAAGTAAGTCCATAAGGTACTTTAGAAGCATACAATCCAATCAAACTCCATTAAAAACTTTACTTTAAAGAACCCTTCAGAGGATGTCGATTCAAACGTTGCTTAATTAATCTCCAATGAAGTGGCCCTGACACCTAAATTGGCCCTCAATGGCATAAAATCAAATCAACTTTTTAAGCGTTTGCACATCATGGCACCGTCCAGGTTAGTAATTAGTAATTTGTTTCAAGCTGAAAAAAAAAGTAACTTGATCCAACAACTGTAATTCATGACTGAAATACTGACAGTCCAATATTACAAATGGCTTCAAAAAGACTTCCATACTCCGTCCAGGTTAGTAATTTAATTTGAAGAATTCTACTCCCTATAATAAATAAATTGAAGCAGACCAAAGAACATTCACCACATATATTTACAATAAAAATGCACTTATAGTAAACGAAATTTACATATTTGGCAAAGGGTCGCTTTAATCTAAATACAGAGACCAGAGCCGCTTGCATAGTAAACCCGCATACTATTATATTGAGGTAAACCACGGTACTATGGCAACTGTGATAAACCTCATAAATAATGCGCCAACGCTCCGTAGACCACCCTAGATTCGGACTCTATTTTTCAACAAAAATATAAGTAACTCAAAAACTTACTTGAAGTACCTCCGGAAGAAGGCTCTGAGTTAACAACCATGACCACCGATGTCGCCTATTCGAATCCGAAGCCGGAGATATTTATGATAATAGCCAAATTATCTTCTTAAATTTCCGCATTGTGGATGCCCTGATTGCTTCTTCCATCCTATCTCATTGTAATTAATTCAAACGCTTATGCTGGACTGCGGTTATCCGGCCAAATCCGGACCGATTACCGTTACTCAAGCGTGTCGATCATGAATTCATTACTGTAGAGTTCCGGTCATTGAAGAACTGGAAGCTGTGGAAATACCATGGTGGAACGTGCCTGTACTGTGCATATGCGGGAAGGTGGAAAATGGGTGATGAGAGTTGATCTTTAATAGTTTACGCTGTATGTTGTCCACAGGGTTGCCATTAAATGTTAAAACTAATTTTACACCATGTGTGCCCGGGAGACGGACCACCATTACTTGTATATTTTGTTTGAATTCTCTTGGGAGTCAGTGTGTTGATGTTAACATGGAACAAATCTTGAACTAGTTGCAATAGAAATGTTTGTTTAAGATGACTACAATAAGGCTAAACTCGTTAATGTGACCAAATTGCCTTTCATTTTGGAGGATAAAATTCTTTTTATTAATTTATAATGAAGATTAAGATTACTACTTGTAATTGGTGGAAAAAAATAAAAAATAAGAGAAGTATAGACATTTTGGAATGAACCTTTTAAGTTTTGGATTATTAAAAATATTTATTTTATTTTAAAAAAATTAATTAAGTACATCATTTTTTTAATAAAAATGAGTTTTTTATTTAATAGAAATTGAAGAAGATTTATATATATATATAAAAGTTGAGCACAGCCATCCTTACAGAGTTTGGAACCAAAATTTTGAACTCTCGAAATAAAGATAGACAAAGGTTTCTATACTATTGACTGAAAAGTAAATAATTCTCGACTTTTTGCTGAAGCATTTTAGACCCATAGAAGGGTATTGTTTAATGAACTGTTTGTTCAGCAAAATACAAAAAAACGTTGACAAACATGAGAGAAAGACCTATTTCTTTTGTGCTTCAATCCCTCGGGTCGACTGAGCGACCGAGGGTTCTTCCATCTGATAGTCACCAGCTATTGGAGATCCCTGGAAATGGTTGCATTGTGTCATGTTGGTTAGTTTCTGGACCTCCTCCTTCATTATGTCAATTGTCCCCATTAGCTCATGCAGGTCTCGGGTATTATCGTCAATTCTGGATTCATGGCAACCCATCTGGTTTGCTATGTATTTCGCATCTGTTGTCATTGTCTTGTTCTCGTTTACACCTGTTTCGACCATTTTAAAGATCCAGCGCATTCCACTTTTCATTTCTGAGAGAGAAGCTTTAATTTCTTCGATGTCCTTTGAAGTTGCCATGATATCCTGAACCAGCGCTATAGGAGGAATCCAAGAAGGGAGACCAACGCTTTAGGAAGAATTTGAAACAGTTATGAACGAAGCCGAGGAGGGAATGTGTTGGTCCTGTGTTAACCACGACGGCTCATCTCCTACGCAGCCACTACTGGAAAGATAAACCAAATCGTGTTTAGCCTGAGTGCTGAGCAAATCTGCAAACATGGAAGATAAGTCTCTTTCTGGAGGGATGGTGCAGGAAGAACGATGCTCCAATTCACAAGGAGATAAGGAAAATGGGGAGAGGGGATTCATGATGCTCGCCAGGTCTGAGAAGCGTGCGAGTGATTCACAAAGGATTACGATGCGCAAGGGGGAGGGACTGCTCATTAAGACCGTCACATGGCTATGACCGCCACAATTCCAATGCAGTCGCGTCAAGGGACGCATGTAAAGCATGCAGCCGGAGTGATCGTCTAGGGTGCAAATGAGACATGACCTAGATGACCCCCAAAAAACATAGAGCCTAGGGGACATACTTGTGGTGTTTTTGGCCCCTGATTGAGGCAATTCCCAAATTGTTTTTAGTACCTTTGTTTGCCATTTTATCAGCGATAGCGTTATTCCTTCTTAAGATGTGGTAATAAGTGGCATGAAGAGTTGTGTTGTTTCGGTAGATGCGCTCGTATATTCTCTTGCAGTTGGTTGTGCCATGATTGTAGCATTTTCTCATTTTTTGAATGACCTGTTTTGAATCCCCAAAGACAATGATTTGTTTAATGTTGTTCTGTCTAGCTAGTTCCAAGTCGAGATATAATGCGAGCCATTCGACTTTGTTGTTAGTCTTCCATCCTACTCCCCAAACGAAGGAAGTGATTGTTTTTCCTTTGGGATCAAAAATTATCCTGCCCGCACCTGCCTCCCCAATAAAAAATGAGTTTTGACTTAAGTATATTATATTGTTTTTAATTTAATTAGGGTTACATATTAATTTTATTAAAATTATTGCCATAGTAATGGTCCATTGCCATTATTAAAAGACAATTTAAGTATGCTAGTTATTATCATATAAGAATTAAGTGTGTTATTAATTATGTTGGTTTATTTTCATTATTGGAAAATTGATTTTGTGATTTTTTTTAAGATGGATTGGTTCTTTTAGTTTTCTTTAAAAAGAATGAAAGAGATATGATAAATACCATAGGTTAAAATAAGTTCTTGTTATTTTTTCTAATTATGAACAAATTATGTTGTAATATTTTTTTTCTTTTTTATAATCATGTTTTATTATGAGGGACATTTATTTATTTTGGTCCTACTTCTTATCTTACTACATGTACTTGAAGAGGATGTCCCTTATGGATATTTTGATGGTGCTTCCAGTTTGGATCGATGTGGTGGAAGGATGGTATTATATCTAGCAGAAAATCATTTTTTTCTACTAAAACTAGGAAGTGGAACTGGAACAAATTATAGGGTAGAATTGCTAGCTTTGTGGGGGCTACTAAAGTTTGCTTTAATGAAAAAAATTCTAACTATCCATATTTTTGGAGACTCAAGAGTCACTCTAGACTGGGAAAAGCGTGATTCTTCCATACAGGTTATTCTTGTTGGATTTTCATATGCTTAGCTAAGACATCAGTATTTCATTTCATTTTCATGACC
>LPNX011037623.1:161346-226179 GCA_001517045.1 Pseudotsuga menziesii | reverse complement strand
AGTCTCATCTTTCTACTAGAGTATTGTACCATATGACAAAACGTTCTCAATGCATGTATTGTACAGGTCAGTAGTTATGGTTCCTGATCCAAACTTGGACAGAAGTTTATGTCAAGGAGCAGACCAGGTCCTGATCTCATTAGTGGATTTTATCCCAGGTGATTGGGGCTTACCACCATATGCAAAGAAGTAAAAAAAGTTGACTTTGGAAGAGTTGTGTTTTAGTTTGCGGGGAAGGATGGTGTTCAAAGGAAATTCCAGCGATACACAACCACTTACAGGTCAACCAATTTAGGCACACCTAACATCTCTGTCAGATGTATTATAGTCTTCAGAAAATTATTATGCCTTAGGAAATATTGTGCATTTTACCTGAAGTTAACTACCTGGCTTCGGTCTAATATTTGGAAGAAAGCATTTAAAATTTAATTTATTTCTATAATATTTGGGAATTTGTAATTAGACTCTAGAGAGGTTTCTGAGGATTTAAAGAAATTACATATTTGATGGTTTTTGGTTGGTAGTTATATGGGAGTGTCACAGCTGTGAACAATGGGATACTGGACACTTTTCAAAGCTAGATAGTAGGAAATGCACAAATAATTTGATAGAATTTGCATGTTGGTGGGGCTTATTATAAAAGGCTGTTCATTTTCTTTTTGAAGTAGCATGGCCTTGCACAATGCACTTCAAGTATTTCTACACTTGTTGGTTACAGTATATAAGGTGGTTGCAGGGAGGGAGGCTTTCAGATTTCGCTGCTGGAAACTGAAAAGAAAACTTCTAGCCTGCAAACAATGCTATGGATTTCCATGGCGTTATATGTTTATTTTCTTAGATCTATGAAGGCGATTAACTGTGAGGTTAGAAAATCTGATCCTAAAAATAATAGGGCATTTCTGTCCGGCCTTTTTTCAGCTTTAGGAAATTGCAACATTGCAAACAAGATCAATGTTCAGAAGAAATGAAACACCAAGGCAAAAGCGTGTGGATTTCATTCAGTGAACCTATGGCATAGCACCTTTGGTTGTGGAATATGAGAAGCCTCAGACCTACTTCCACATGGAATTGGTCTTATGGCGTTTGTATTTTTTTTTTTAAAACAGTTATAGCCGTGGATATAGCGACGGCAATTTTTTAAAAAATTTCACAACCGTGGATACAACGACGATTCGCCGTGGATACAGCGACGGATTTCCGTGGATACAGCGACGGCTTTCCGTGGATACAGAGACGGCTTGCCGTGGATACAGCGACGGCTTTCCGTGGATACAGCGACGGCTAGGCGTGGATACAGAAATGGCCAGGCGTGGATATAGCGACGGCCAGGCGTGGATATTGCCACGCAAATTAGGGGTCGTCGCTATTGCGATGAAATAGTTGCCACAGAACAAAACACACTTAGACGTGGCAATATCCACGCTTTTCCGTGGATATTGCCACGTTTTTCCGTGGCAAAATTGATCACTTGTACTAGTGTTCATTAAGCGGGTATGATTACTATGTTTCTTTCATTGATGATTTTTCTAGCAAGACATGGATATACTTTATGAAGATAAAATATGAAGTATTCAGCAAGTTCAAGGAATTAAAAGCCTTGATCGAGAACACACAGAAAATAAGATCAATATTTTTCGATTAGATAATGGTGGAGAATTCACATTGAATGAATTCAAAGACTTATGCAAAGATTCAAGGATTAAGAGGGAGTTAACCACTCCATATAATCCACAACAGAATCGAGGTGCAGAAAGGAAGAATAGAACGATCATGGAAGCTACAAGGGCCATGCTTCATGATCAAGGTCTTCCCATGCATCTATGGGAAGAAGCTGCCAGAATAGCGGTGTATGTATAGAACCGTACTCCAGACAGAGTACTTGAGAATAAGACACCTGAAGAAGTCTTTTTCGACAAGAAACCAAAAGTCAACCATCTCAAAATATTCTCCTATCTAGTGTACATACACATTCTGAAATAAAAGAGGACAAAGTTAGAGCCTTCAGGAAGGAAGGGTATATTTGTGGGATACTCTGAAAGCTTGAAGGATTACAGAATATACTTCCCAGGATTCAAGAGGATCGACATCAGTAGGGATGGAACATTTGACAAATAATCAGCTTACAACAAATCCAGAAAGAGACCTACTGAAGAACCTGAAGAAACAGAAGCACCCAGAATTCATGACATAACCATGAATGAAGAATATCAAGAAGAAGATCGAGAAATAGAAGAACCTCAAGAACTTGTAGATCCACCTTAGGAGAAGAATCCTCATAAGAGGAAACCTTATTGGGAACAAGAAGCTATCCAAGGTGCAAAAAGATACGGGGCTCCAGAAGAATCACACAGACAAAGAAAAAGAACCAGGTCTTATTCTAGTTATGTCGCCTTATTATGTGATTTCATTGATAAAGAACCTTCCAACTATGAAGAAGAAACATAAAAGAAATAATGGAAGGATGCTATGATCGAATAGTACCAATTGATCATGAAGAATGATGTTTGGGATGTTGTCCCAAGACTTGAGGGGAAGTCTGTGGTGACTTCCAAATGGATCTACAAGATCAAGAATGTTGTAGACGGTAGCATAGAAAAATATAAAGCAATATTTGTAGCTCGTGACTTCTCCTAGAAAGAAGAAGTAGATTATGAAGAAACTTTTGCACCTATAGCTAGATACACTTTCATTAGATCAATACTTACTCTGGCTGTAGTAATGAAATGGAAGATACACCAGATGGATGTCAAGACTACTTTCTTGAATGGTGTAGTGGAAGAGGAAGTGTATGTGGAGCAGCCACTCGGTTTTGAGACACATGATAGGGAGACTCATGTGTGTAAATTGAAGAAAGCCCTGTACGGTTTGAAACATGCACCCAGGACATGGTACGGTAGAATTGATGGCTTTCTATCTAGTTTGGGCTTTATCAAAAGTAAAGTAGATTCCAACCTTTACTACAAGGTTGAAGAAGGAAATCCAGTGATACTCCTACTATATGTAGATTATCTATTTGTAATAGGTATGGATGGATTGATTACTAATACAAAGAGAAAGCTTGCTGCCGAGTTTGAAATGAAGGACTTGGATATGATGCATTATTTTCTAGGAATGGAGGTGTGGAAGAATGTGGATGGAATCTTCCTCGGACAAGGGAAGTATGTAGTAGACATCCTGAAGAGGTTCGGGATGATGGACTGCAAGGCCATAACCACACCTATGGCATCGAACCTGAAGCTATTGAGTGATGCTTCATCTGATTCGGTTGATGCCATGATCTATCATTAGATGATTGGGTCCTTGATGTACCTGATGAATATGAGACCAAATATTTGCTTTGCTGTGAACACCTTGAGCCAGTTCCTGACATATCTGAGATATGTTCACTTGATTGCTGCAAAGCATATTCTGTGGTACCTAAAGGGTACAGTTGATTATGGGCTCAAGTATAAGTCTGATCAAAAGATTAACCTGGAGGGTTATGTTGATTCAGATTGAGCAGAAAGTGCCATTGATAGGAAGAGCACTTCAGGGTGTTGCTTTAGTATGGGATCAGGTGTGATCTCTTGGTTTAGCAGGAAGCAATCCTGTGTGGCACTGAGTACAGCTGAAGCAGAGTATGTTGCATCTTGTTCATCTAGTTGTGAGGTAGTATGGCTGAGGAAGCTGCTGTCTAATCTATTTTAAATCCAATTAGATGCTACTTGTATATATTGTGACAACCAAAGTCGCGTGAAGTTGTTGGAGAATTCGGTGTTCCATGACAAGTCGAAGCATATCGAGATCAAATATCACTATATCAGGGATATGGTGCATAGATGAGCAGTGAAGCTCAAATATGTTGCAATGGACGAATAGATAGCTGATGTATTGACTAAGCCATTGGCTAGGGTGAAGTTTGAATACTTCAGGGAGAAGCTTGGTGTTCTCCAGATCAAGGTTCCTTCCAAGAGGAAGTGATGATTCTGTGATGTGCCTTTCTGACATGGTGAGAGGATTGGTTCCTTCCATGGTCAGATGTAAGTGATGTGCCCTTCTGACATGGTGAGAGGATTGGTTCCTTCCATTGTGATATGTATGTGATGATCCCACATCCAGCATGAAAAAGGGCTAGCTCTGTGAAGACACATCTAGTATGAAAAAGGACTAGCTCTGTGTAGGTCCCACATCTAGCATGAAAAAGGGTTGGCTCTGTGAAGACACATCTAGTATGAAAAAATACTATCTCTGTGTAGATCCCACATCTAGCATGAAAAAGGGCTGGCTCTGTGAAGACACATCTAGTATGAAAAAAGACTATCGTTGTGTAGATCCCACATCCAGCATGAAAAAGGGTTGGCTCTGTGAAGACACATCTAGTATGAAAATAGATTAGCTCTGTGTAGATCCCACATCCAGCATGAAAAAGGGATGGCTCTGTGAAGACACATCTAGTATGAAAAAGGACTAGCTCTATGTAGATCCCACATCCATCATGAAAAAGGGTTGGCTCTATGAAGACAGATCTAGTATGAAAGAGGACTAGCTCTGTGTAGATCCCACATCCAACATGAAAAAGGGCTGGCTCTGTGAAGACACATCTAGTATGAAAAAGGACTAACTCTGTGTAGATCCCGCATCTAGTAAGAAAAAGGACTAGCTCTGTGTAGATCCCACATCTAGTATGAAAAAGGACTAGCTCTATGATGACACATCCAGTATGAAAAAGGACTGGCTCTGTGTAGATCCCACATATAGTATGAAAAAGGACTAGCTTTGTGATGACACATCTAGTATGAAAAAGGACTGGCTCTATGTAGATCCCACATCTAGTATGAAAAATTACTAATTCTCTGATGACACATCTAGTATGAAAAAGGACTGGCTCTGTGTAGATGCCACATCTTGTATGAAAAATGACAAGCTTTGTGATGATACATCTAGTATGAAAAAGGAATGGCTCTGTAGATGTACATCTAGCATGAAAAAGGGTTGGCTTTGTAGAAATTCTTGTGACGAGAAGAATCAAGAGATAGCACCCATGATGATGACCGAGTGATGATCCAGATCGAGTGATGGTACAGATCCAGTGATGATGATCGAGTAGTGATGATCCATATCTAGTGATGATCTAGATCCAGTGATGATGATCTAGTAGTGATGATCTATATTGAGTAATGATCCAGATTAAGATGAAGATGAATTGAAGATGAATATAACTTGAAGATGAAGATGACTTGAAGATGAAGATGAATTGAAGATGAAGATGATGAGAACTCATTGATGATCTAGATGATACAGAGAATAAGACCCATGCTAATAAATTGTGTCGAGAGAATACCTTCCTAGTTAAGAGGGAGTGTTGATGTATTTGTAACTTCGGAATGTATTCACCTATTTATTTTATGTCTTGTACCCCGTTTTTTATTCAGGGAAGTGTTTGTAATGTATTTGAGTCATGTCATGCCTCGATGTTCCTATTAGGAAATTCAATAATGTAAACAAGTCATGTCAATTCATTGTGGGTAACCCTCCTATTGTTCAAGGGTTAAAGTCCCCGTAGTTGCGGGGCCCTAGGATTATTAGACTCTCCTAGAGAAGTCATCCCTAGTGAGTTATTTTCAAGTCAGGAATTCGTATAAATAGAGAGTGAGCCTCTCTATTTATCACACACTCACTCACACTCAGTTGTAGTGCATAGCTGAGGAAGAAGAAGTTGTTGGGGCTATAAAGAAAGAGGCTACTACTGTCGAGAGATCCTTACTATTTTGGGGTTTTACTTTTGGTGCTAATTCTATCTCTGAGGAAGTTGCAGGGTTTTCTCCATTTATGGTTTCCACAAGGAAAACAATTGTGTTCATTGTCTCTTGTGTTTGATTGTTGTACTTGTTATTCTCTTAGTTAAATATACTAATATAATGCTAGCTTAAATGATAAAAATCTAACACATAAATAAGAAGAAATATTGAGGAAAAACAATACGAGACAAAACTCAAATGATGTAAACTCTGTTGTCATATTATTCATTAATATGTTTACAGTAAATAATACATCCCATCAGGAGAATTTGAATGGTTTATATGGAATTCAAGTGGCTCACATAAAAGTAGGATTAGAATAGACTAAATCCCCAATCTAGACAAGTATCTAATTTCAATACTATTCTAAAGGTCACAAATTTGAAAGGTTATCCTTTCTGGACCATGAATGATGAAAAATAAACTAAAGAGTGGCTTTGTAGGAGAAAAAGATGGAGTTGCTTGAGTAAAAAGTGGAAATATTTCTGAAACACATCCTAGTGTAACTTCCTAATCCTAATACTAGTGAAAAAATAGTGAAAATATGCCTTAGACTTCACAAAAGAAGGATAAAGTAGAATAAAGTAGGAAGTACACGACTAGCTCATAAAACAAAGTCAAAGAAGGATTGTGGGAACACCAATAGTATAATATGGTCAAATGAGGAAAACTGTGGTCCCAGACACATATACTATGCACTTAGGTATCCTAAGAACATGGAACACCATATCTAACACATAGGAGCTTAATTAAAACTATTTTAACCTATGGTCTAAATTGATTTATGTTCAAAAATAGGTGCAGTATGATTGGCCATTTTTCTACAAAATTTCCATTTAAGAATAACAATGAGTATAATTCCAATTAAATTAGTGATTCAAATAGAGAAATATACTCAAAGAAAAAAAATCATCTTCACTAAAATAAAAAATGACAGATTTGAAGATGATGATGAATAATATGATGGTAAAAAAAATGAATTAGCGTTTATGGAATTTGAATCCAAAGACAATTAAGAAGAAGAAATTTAATATGTTGTGGTTTATCTATAAATGGAACTCTTGGAAAAATTAGAAGAAATATAAAGTTTGAGAAATACGTCCAAGAAAAAGAGTAAAGAGATTGACATGAGAAAAAACCAACTAGTAGAAGAAAAGAAATTGAGGAAAAACTTACTAAGGAGATGTTGGAAAAGGAAGCATAGATCAAATCATTATAATATCCACTGGCTCAACCAAACTTTATTAATTAGAGGTTTAACAATAACACTTCATATTTGGACACTATGCTCAAACAACAAAGAAATCCTACATACTGAAGAGGGATTAGACTTGAATCTAATCAGAAATTCCATGAAGTGGAAATTTCCGAAGAATAAGAAAGTAAGGACTTAATAAAATGACTTATGAAAGTCAGCATTGAACTAAATATTTTCAAGGAGCCATTGGAAGAAGTTGTAACACAAATCACCATAAGAGAAAAAAAATGTAAAGAATTAGAAAATGAGATCTGAGGCCTAAGTGGAAAAAGTGTGTGTTTATTTTTAATCTTAATTGAGGAATTATAGTAGTAATTGAAACAATTGAATAATCAGAAGCATAAGCATTCACACATGACATAGTATTTACCCTGGGGAAAACCTCTATGACTTGAGGGAGAAGACCCCAACAAAAGCTTCTTTAGTATATTGATAGATAGCAGATAATGTATTTACAATGATAATATTACATCAAGGACCCCTAGTGCAATATGAATGATAAATTCCAAGCACATATGGTGCAATATCAAAACAAGAGAGAAGAGAGAATAATAGAAGAACCTTGCAATATATCCAACACACATCTAACTCACACTTTTTGGTCACATGAAAAAAATAGCGAATTCCTTCAACCCTGAAATCACTTTGCACATTGATCTCATCAAATCATGCAAAACAAGCATGAAATCCTCCTCATGATCAGCTTATATATTTCTCTTCAAACATCATGATGAAGTCACCCTTCAACTAAATGCTAGACTAGTTAGTTAGGATGCTAACTCAAGTGTTGTAACTCAAATATATTCTTTTACTTTATCTCAAGTGTTGTCATGCAATTATCGTAACCCAAGTGTCGTCTTTTATCTTAAATCAAGTTTTGTCATTCAAAATACTTAGTTAATTAGATATTCTTTGTTAACACTCAATTCAATATTTTAATTGAGGTCCTTCTTGTTATCATCACTAAAGTGAACAATTCAAGTTCTCTTTTAATTAACTAAAGTCCTCCTTGTTAACATCACTAGTTAACAATTCAAGTTTTATCTTATTTATATTTATTATAACTGAAATGAGAAATTTTAATTCTCTCTCTCTTAGCACATCTTATATTTATATCTTGTCTTATCTGTATGCTCCGCTTGTTCCAATTTAATTTATTTATCATATCAAATAGACTAAGGATATTTTTCCAATGATGTGATCATCTTGTTCTACTATCATTCCAAGTGGTCTTATCCTAAAATAATTCACTCTATATGTGGCCAATATCTAGAGGATACTTAATAGCTTTTCCATATCTACGATCATGGTTACTAGTACATCACACACCATTCATGCTTTTACATGTAAATTATTACCTCAACACATGAGGAGCTTTCTTAACACACAATAAATTTGTCTTAATAAGAAATACTATATAACACCATCACTTTGAAATACACTACACTTTCCTTAACACATGAGAATTAACCTTTACACATAAGGATTAGTCATTCTTGAGTCCAAATCAAAAGTCTACTCCAAGTTCCCTGAATCCAACTCAATCTCCCTAAGGAACTACCTCGACACATGAGGATCAATACATGCAAACAAGATTGACTTAGATAATGACTCATGATGTTGTAACTTTAACACTCCTACTCATCGAGGGAGGAATTCTCTATTGTACTAAGATTGTCTCAGAAGTACCTATATTAGTCACATGAAGAGGCTTAGTCAACATATTTACTATCTTCTCATAATTAGAAATGAATTGAAGTCTTACAACACCTCTTTGAACCATGTCTCTGATGCAGTGTTATTTCATCTCAATGTGCTTCAATTTGTCATGAATTATAGTGTGCTTAGATATTTATGAATATCTAATTATCAGAGAGAATGACAGTAGTCTCAAGATTCTCACTAAAAAAGCAAACAAGTATATTCCTAATCCATGTAGCTTCTCAAAAGGTGGTACTAAATGCAATATAATATTCTTATAGTAATTTGGGCTACAGGTTATTGCTTCATGCTGGACCACTGAGATCATAGTTGATCCCAACCTAAAACAAAATTTGGATGTACTCTTTCGGTCCACAATAATACCACCCCAATGAGATTCGACATAACCAAGTAGCATTACTCCACCACTAGAGGCATATATGAGTCCATAATAAATAGTACCTCAAAGGTATCTAAGAAGATGCTTAGAAACAACCCAATTTCTATTTCTTGTCTCAGACATGAGCTAACTCAATATACTCACAGCGTAACAGATGTCAGGTCTAGAATGTATCAAATACATCAAAGAACCAATGAGATATATATACATGGTAGGATGTATTCATAGTACCTTGAAGGTATCTAAGCACATGCTTTGCAACATCCCAATGTCTATGTCTTGGATCAAACATGAATTGACTCAACATACTCACAACATAACACATGTCTATTTTAGAATGCATCAAATACATAAAAGATCCAATGAGATGTCTATAAATGGTAGAATCTACTATATCTAATCCATAATATTACTCATGTAGTTTCTATAGATTATAAACCATTGGTGTAGACATGGAATTAGAATCCATCATACCAAATATGTCAATGTTTGAGAAAAACTGAAGATAATTGAACTTTAAAATAATTTGATAAACAAATCCAGTGCATGTAGATCTAATAAAACAATTCAAACACACAATGCATTCAATCCATAAGACACATAATGTACCCTAGAAAAACCCTCCAAATCCAAAGTATGAAAAAACCAGCAAACAATGCTCGAGTATGATAGATAATGGAAGAGAAAGATTTTACAACACCTGTATATTGCTTGATAAGAGATATCTAAGATGCACTAGAGAATCGAGATCATGTGAAATACCTTGATAAACCTTACAAGTGCATAACTCTCTTATAACGACCTTATTTAGTCATACACTGAAGGTAGTGAATGGTTGCATGCCTTTTGGGCACTGTAAACACTATTCACACTGTGTGCACTCTCCACACATTACGTAATGCACATTTCCTTTTTTTGGTGCCAAGTTTTCACCTCATAATTATCTCCCATATTGAAGACATGTGCCCTCCATTAATTCACTGGTGTTAAATTCCTCTAACTGAATGTAACTAAACTGAATTGAGTTGAACTAAATAGAACTAAGTTGAATTGAACATAACTGAATTTAACTAAACAGAACTGAATATAATGAATAGAACTGAATGTCTTTAGTGATTCACAATCAGTGCCATCCATAACAACCACTTTGCATAAATCAAGGATTAGATTCCTTAATCAAGTGAAACTTGTTTTCCACAACTTGTACTTAACTGATTTCTTTGCATTTCGATTTCACTGGATGTATGACATAGGAGATTTGAATATTTACTCTATGTTTTTGCTAATCTCATCTATAATTAATTAATTCAGCATGGTCCATGAGTGTTTAACTAACTAATCATCTTTATCATGTCATACTCAGAATAATTGTTTCCAACCTTTCATCATATGTATTGCCCCAGATCATATAGTCATATGCTAAAGTAAATCATTCTAGGGATAGCTAATCCCTAAAGGAGACATACATCATTTAGTGACCATGAATAGTAATACATCACATAGTATAACCATTTGACACAGTAAAGTACACCACCTCACAAGTTGAGGATATTTGTAGGAATTGATATTACTCACAATTCTACTTCCTTGATATTACTCACAAGAATCACTTGATAGTACCCACAACTTCACTGACTTGGTATTACTCACAAGAATACTGTCTTGATATTACTCAACTCGATACTACTCACAAGCTTTACAACATGACCACCTCAATCATATGAGGATATTTGCAGGACTTGATATTAATCACAAGTCTATTGTCTTGATATTACTCACAATACTGGAGAATGACTCCCAATGCTATAATCTCAATAAAATATGCCTAGAACATCAATTGTCACACTTTCCTTGTGAAAGAAAGATCTCATCTTTCCTTTTCCACACTTCCAAACCACAAAAATAGTGCATAAGACCCAATTATTTTATTTTGAACTTAGAAGTGAGCTCCCTCTTGCACCGAGATATCTGTTTTTCCTCTGTAGTAAGAAACAAGTCATCAACATAGAGAAACAATATCAATGGTTAGTTATTCACATCCTTGCAGTACAAGTGGGGGCCAACTTCGCTTTTGGAGAAGCCCAATCTCTAAATATAGTTGTCTATCCTTAAATACCA
Source organism: Pseudotsuga menziesii (assembly GCA_001517045.1). Lineage (NCBI taxonomy): Eukaryota > Viridiplantae > Streptophyta > Pinopsida > Pinales > Pinaceae > Pseudotsuga > Pseudotsuga menziesii. The sequence goes on along the minus strand of LPNX011037623.1, from coordinate 214,925 downwards.
ATCCCTCAACTCTTGCTTAATCCCATACAAGGATTTCTTAAGTTTTCATACATGGGAATCCTTCCCATGAACTAAAAACCCCTCAGGTTATTGTATGTATACTTCTTCATCGACTTCACCATTGAGAAAGGAAGTCTTCACATCCATCTAGTGAAGCTTCCACCCGATAAATGAGGCAAGGGAAACCATGAATCAAATAGTGGTGTACCTAGACATTGTAGAAAATGTCTCATCATAGTCTATTCCTTTTTTCTGTGAGAAACCATGACCCACAAATATTGCTTTATATTTTACAATATTTCCATCAGCTGCTTGCTTTATTTTATAAATCCTTTTGGAAGTTGCTATAGACTTCCCTTTTGGTTTAGGAACGGCTTCCCACACATAATTTTTCATGATGGATTTGTATTATTCTACCATGGAATCTTCCCATACTTGTTTCTTAACAAATTCCTCATAGGTTGAGGGTTTTAAATCATTGTTGTGACTCATTTTTTCTACATATTTTGAATATAATTCAAGTCTACTTTTCTATTTGTATGTGGTTGATGGTGCTCCATGCTTTTTTTTCCACTTATAGGATGTCCAGACTCCAAGCATATCTCCTCTTAGTAGGAGGTTCACCCAGAGATCTTTCTACTAGATCTAGTGTCTCTTCAGGATCAAGTGGATCTAAGGACTCTTTTGGATTCTCCATATCAACATATGAATGAGGAAAACCGGAACCTGAATCCTCCATCATGGAAATCTCATGCTCCTCCATATTTGAATCACAGTGAAGTTCTTTACAGTGCTTGAAGCCAACCTCTTCATGAAATGTTACATCTCTATTGAATTCAATGTTCCTTTGTCATAGAACATATATTTTATAAGATTTGGAGGATTCCATATATCCAACAAATGTTCATTATTTCTAGATGGATCCATGTTTTTCCTCTTCTATTTAGGAACATGAATGTAGACAAGACAACCAAAAATATTCAAGTGTCTAACATATATTTTTTCACCAATGAAAACTTCTTCAAGAGTATTTTCTCCTATGATAGAATGAGGGCTTCTATTTTGAATATAAACAACTGTGTTGTAGGATTCTTCCAATAAGGATGTGGGATGATCATGGTCATGTTAGATTTTTATCATTCAAGCTAGCATTATGATCTTAGGATATTTAACTGAGAGAATTACATGCACGACAATAAACATAAGAGACAAGAGACACAAATAATTTTCCTCGCGAAACCATAAAGGAGAAAACCCCACAACTTCCTCAGAGATAGAATCAGCACCAAAATTAAAACCCTAAAACATAAAGATGATCTCCCGATAGCAGTAGTCTCACTCTTGTTCCAACAACTTCTCTCTCACTCATGCACCCCAATGAGTGAGTGTGTGTGTAATAAATAGAGTCCCACTCTCTATTTATATTCTTTCATTCACTTAATGTCCACTCCAACATGTCGGCCTCACTTAACAATTACTTACTAGAGCCGAAATTTCTAGGAGAGTCTAATAACCCTAGTGCCCCACAACTTGTGGGGACTTTGCCCCTTCGACCAACAAGGAGGGTTATCCTTAACACAATGGTGGGGACTATTGACTCGAATTACAATAACTCACCTAGGTTCAACTTCTATAGGATATTCTAATAACCTTAGGTCCCCACAACTGCGGGGACTTTAACCCTTGACCAATAGGAGGGTTACACACAATGACTTGACATGACTTGTTTACATTATAGAAACTCGCGATCGGAACATCGGGGCATGACATGACTCAATTACATTACAGACAAATCCTTGAATAAACATTGGGGNACATTCCAAAGTTACAAATACATCAACACTCCCTCTTAACTAGGAAGGTATTCTCTCGACACAATTTATCAGCACAAGTCTTCTTCTCTGTATCATCTGTATCATCATTGAGTCCTCATCATCTTCAAGTCATCTTCATCTTCAAGTCATATTCATCTTTAAGCTATCTTCATCTTCAAGTCATCTTCATCTTCAAGTCATATTCATCTTTAAGTTATCTTCATCTTCAAGTCATCTTCATCATCGGATGTAGATCATCACTGGAACATCATCACTGGATTTGTATCATCACTGGATCTGGATCATCACTAGAACATCAGTACTGGATCTGGATCATCATCATGGGTGCTATCTCATGATTCTTCTCATCACAAGAAGTTCTACAGAGCCAGCCCTTTTTCATGTTGGTTGTAGGCCTAGCCTCCATGTAGGTCTTCTTTAGTGCTTATATCTGACCCTAAGTCAGAAAGGCCTTCCCAACACTTACATCTGACCATGAGAGGAAAAAATCCAACACCATGTTAGAAAGGCACGCCCAACACTCACATCTAACCATGCAGGAACACATCCCACAACCCTATCAGAAAGGCCCAGCACTTACATTCACCTTCATGATAGGACACACCTACTATCATCTGTGAAAAAGGCACAACACTCACATCCACTAGCATGATAGGGAACACCTACTATCATCTGTGGAAAGGCACAACATTTACAATCACCAGCATGGTAGGACACACCTACTACCATCTATGAAAAGGCACAGCACTTACAATCACTAGCATGGTAGGACACACCTACTACCATCTGTGAAAAGGCACAACACTCACATCCACCAGCACGATAGGACACACCCACTATCATCCGTGGAAAGGCCAGCACTCACATCCACCAGCATGATAGGACACACCTACTATAATCAGTGGAAAGGCTCTAAACTTACATCTGATCATGTGGGAACCAATCACACAGTCACATCATAATGGTTCTCAGTCCTAGACTGAGGGTTCCTAGTAACTGACCAGGTGCCTCCATTTAGAGAATGGAAATAGTCCTTATATCTGATCATGTAGGAACCAATCCTATAGTCACATCATAATGGCCCAGCACTCACATCTGACATGGAAGGAACCAATCCTCTCACCATGAGAGAATGGCAACAACCCTTATATCTAATCAAGTGGGAACATATCCCTCAATCACATCAGAATGGCCCTGCACTTATATCTTATCATGTGAGAACACATCTCACAGTCATATCAGAATGCCCCTCATCCCCAGACTGAGTATTCCTGGTAACTGACCAGGTGCCTCCATTCCAAGAATGGCATTTAGCACTTATATCTAATCATGTAGGAACCAATCCTACAGTCACATCAGAATGGATCAACACTCATATATGACATGGAAGGAACCAATCCTCTCACCATGACTAAATGGCTCAGCCCTTACATCTGACCATGGAAGGAACCAATCCTCTCACCATGTCAGAATGGCTCATGGAGTCATCACTTCCCTTTGGAGGGAACCTCAATCTGGAGAACACCAATCTTCTCCCTGAAGTATTCAAACTTCACTCTGGCCAATGGCTTTGTAAACACATCATCTATCTGTTCATCCGTCGCAACATACTGCAGCTTCACTTCTCCTCTCTGCACCATATCCCTGATATAGTGATATTTGATCTCAATATTCTTCGACTTGTCATGGAACACCGGGTTCTCCGACAACTTCACGTAACTATGGTTGTCGCAATATATACAAGTAACATCTAATTGGAGATCAAATAAATCAGACAGTAGCTTCCTTAGCCATATTTCCTCACAACTAGCTGAACAAGCTTCAACATACTCTGCTTCAGCTGTACTCAGTGCCACACAGGATTGCTTCCTGCTAAACCAAGAGATCACACTTGATCCCATTCTGAATTAACACCCTGAAGTGCTCTTCCTATCGATGGCACTGCCTGCCCAATATGAATCAACATAACCTTCCAGGTCAATATTTTGATTCACCTCATACTTGAGCCCATAATCAACTTTACCCCTTAGGTACCTCAAAATATGGTTTGCAATAACTAAGGGAACATGTCTCGGATCTGTCAAGAATTGGCTCAAGGTGTTCACAGTAAATAAAATATCTTGTCTCCTGTTCGTCAGATACATCAAGGACCCAATCATCTGACAATACATCGTAGCATCAACCGATTCTAATGAAGCAACACTTAGTAGCTTCAGGTTCGATGCCATAGGTGTGGTCATGGCCTTGCAGTCCATCATCCTGAACCTCTTCAAGATCTCTGCTGCATACTTCCCTTGTCCCAGGGATATTCTGCCACACCTCCATGCCTAGAAAATAGTGCATCGACACATAACAGGAGCATCATTGGTCTTCCGCCTTCAACCTTGAAGCAAAGGTTGGAATCCGATTTACTCTCAGTAAAGCCTAGAGTCATCAGTAATCTATCCATCTTGTCATACCATGTAGAACCTCAGGATCTTCTGTAGTCACTCCCTCTGAAGCATCATACTCCCTCTGTCTTCCGTACTCCATGCACTGAAACATTCTGTATTGGAGTGACAAGTAGCTTCCTCTTCTACTAATATTCTATGTATCCATCTAGGATCATTGGATACCAAGATCCTCTATATTGAACTTTTTCAAAAGTTCTTTTCGCACCCATTTGTGAGCTTGTCATCCTTTATTAACCTTGTAGCAAAGGTTCAGATCTTCATCAAGCTCCTCATGTATGTGTTATCCCATGGGTGTCTTCTGAGCTCGTACAAGGCCTTCTTTCATTTGAACACATGATTCTTCCTGTCATGTGTCTCATCTTCCACTAGATGCAAATGTCTCTTCATAGTCTATGCCTTCTTTTTGTGAGAAGCCTCGTGCTACGAATATTGCCTTGTATCCCACGATGTTTCCATCTACTGCATGATGGAACTACGAACTTCCCTTAATGTATCGATACTACATCCTAGACATCATTATTCTTGAACTGGTATTCCCTTTCTTCTTGGTTACTTCTTCATAGCTGGAAGGTTGTGCATCAATGATGTCGCTACATTCGTCATATTTTTATTCATCTTGAACTATCGTCAGTTGTTCTTCAGAGCAAGTATCATTCCTCTTTGCTTGTAGGTGATTATGTATGCAATCTTTCCTACAAGTCAAATGCATTTGCATGGTTAGAGACATTTCATAAGGAATATTCATAATGGCGAATTATTATGCATAAATATGTGATCATGCAACTATTTTAGCCAATACAACATTCAACCATATCTCACGGAAACTTTCTAGATGCCTTCCATCTCTACCAGGACAACATTGAGATTGTGCACCAATCCAATATGTTAGCAAAGAGGTTTCATTCTAGATAAGCAGCAATGGAGAGTTGTATAGCACCATGAGCTACTTAGCGATCACATGCATATTAGTAGTATATTTTCATTAATGGAAACATTCTATCATGCATAATACATTAACTGAATATAAACAAATGCATAACAAAACAATATCATGAAATGACAATTGAATACTTATCTTTATTTGTTTCATGCGTGGAATCCTTCTTTAGCCTTCAGTTTCATCATCTTTTTCATTCATAATAGCTTCATTTTTTATCCAAATGCTAAGGTGGATAAGAGGTTCTTCAAGAGTTGAGTTCTTCATATTCCTCATCGCTTGAGGGATCTTCTTTGGATGGTGAGAGCTCGATATTCAATTGCTCCCATATTATCTTCTCTTCTTATGAGTCGAGCTTCTTCTTCTTCCCAGAGTATGCTGAGAGTAATAACTTCCTTTTGGCACACATTCCTTGAATGAATAAATCCCATGATCTTGGGAGGCCATTCAAGGTGGCTATCACCGCTTCTTCATTCTCCACTTCTTCTTCTACTGCTACAATTTGTTCTTTGATTTGAGATACCCTCGTAAAGTATGATTGTATGGTCTCTGCATTCTGGATCTTCACATTCTTCAACTGTTTTCTCAAAGTCATATTCCGATTTATGTTCTTCCCTTCAAATAGCTTGGTCAAGGAATCAAACACCTCTTTCGGTGTCTTTAGGGAAGTAACTTGTAGTACAAGGTGATCCATGATTGAATCAACAATTATCTTCTTGACCTTGACCATGTTCTTCTTGTGTAAGGATTTTAGCCTCCCTCTGGAACTGGAACCTCTCAACTCATGTGGATGTCTAATTCATTTTATTCAATGAGATCATATACTTCCATGCTTGGAAGTTGTCAACTTCACCAATCTTATCATCAAGATAATGTGATAGATCAATTGGAAATGAGAACCTCAAATGAAAATAGAAAAAGATTAGATCTTACCGATTTGAGGTGTCCGTCCTGGTTCTGGAGCTAGTTGATCTAGGGTTTGTCAGAGAAACCCTAATTTTCAAAACTTGGAATATTTCAGATCTGATTGGATAGAAAGATAGATCTCTTAATTGGATCTATCCAATGTACTCCTTTTCTGAAAATAGTGGAGGGAAGCTCCCAGAACAGGAAGCCCTAGTTTTCCAATTTCTTTTGCAGAAATTCTCGATACTGTTTCTGCGGTAGCTCCGAAATTATTGCTCCTATGTGTCTAAAAATTCGTACAGAGGTATCCTCTCATGTTCTTGTTTCAACACCACATGTTTCATCATAATTGGTTTCACCAATTTGGACTTATGATCATTTTACCAAGGTCTCCTGTTATAGGACTGTTCAGAACAATGAAGTTGTATGGACTACGACATGTCACAGTTTCATCTTCTAGGTATTAAAATAAGAACATAGAACATAAAGTCCATTACCTTTTTGGAACATCTTCATAAATTTCATTTGGACCTTTGTATCCCACAATATAGCAATTATCCCCAGGTGTCCTGTTTAGGGATGAATCTTGGAAGAGGATGGAACCCTAAATTGGAGGGATCATATCTCCTAGAAAATAGCAAATCAGAGGCTGAATTTTGGACATACTGTAAATCAGGATTTTATCTGCTACCTGTGAAATGTTTGGCTCCTGATCCTTCTCTAATCCCGAGATATAGCGAATCTACCAAAACTTATCAGTTTTAATATTTTAGGGTTTTTCTGGCCCGGGATCAAACTAGGGTTTGACTTTCCTAGAGTTATACCCAACCAAAAATCTCAACCCAGGTCTCTAAAATTCTATTTTTATGAGGAGAGAAATCCTATGTCGGGCTCACTCAAAAATTCCTCTTTTATAGAAATCCCCAATTTCCCGCACCAAAAACTGAAAATGTCCGGAATTGAATTCTGCTTCAACAGAAAGATGCGCCCTTCAATGGAGAGTCAGCTTAGCATAGTTTTGATAATGGATTGTGGAGAGAGACTCAAAAATTAAGAAGCCCTAGCTTCTGTAGCTACACAATTTCTTCTTCTTAGGTTAGCTCTGATACCATGTTAGATTTTTATCATTTAAGCTAGCATTATGATCTTATGATCTTTAACTGAGAGAATAACATGCATAGCAATAAACACAAGAGACAAGAGACACAAAGAATTTTCCTCGGGGAAACCATAAAGGAGAAAACCCCACAACTTCCTCAGAGTTAGAATCAACACCAAAAGTAAAACCTGAAAACATAAAGATGATCTCCCAATAGCAGTAGTCTCTATTTTGTCCCAGCAACTCCTCTCTCACTCATGTGCCCCAATGAGTGAGTGTGTGTGTAATAAATAGAGAGTCTCACTCTCTATTTATATTCTTTTGTTCACTTAATGTCCACTCCAACATGTTGGCCTCACTTAACAATTACTTACTAGATCCGACATCTCTAGAAGAGTCTAATAACCCTAGTGCCCCACAACTTGTGGGGACTTTTCCCCTTTGACCAACAAGGAGGGTTATCCTTAACACAATGGTGGGGACTATTGCCCCGACTTACAATAACTCACTTAGGGTCGACTTCTCTAGGATAGTCTGATAAACCTAGCGCCACACAACTGTAGGGACTTTAACCCTTGACCAATAGGAGGGTTACCCACAATGACTTGACATGACTTGTTTACATTATAGAAACTCCCGATTGAAACATTAGTGCATGACATGACTCAATTACATTATAGACACATCTCAGAATAAACATCGAGGTACAATACATAAGATATATGGATGAATACATTCTGAAGTTACAAATACATCAACAAGTCACACATCATAGGTTTTACAACCTCTCAAATTGTCTTGTTCTTTCTTTAATCAACCCCATTCTGCTGAGGGTTGTAAGGTACATTCAATTGTATTCTTAGCCTTGCATCTTGACCTAAAACATTAAATCCATGATACTCAAACTCTCCTCCATTATCATATCTCAAAGCACAAATATGCTTTCCATTTTGATTATTAACCAGTGCTTTTGACTCTTGAAACTTGTTGAAAGTTTCACTCTTTTCCTTCAAAAAATAGATCCATGACATGCGAGAGAAGTCATCTATGAAAACAAAATAATACAAATAATCACTTAAGGATGGTGCTGACATGCGACCACATAGATCTAAATGAATCAAGTCCATGTTCACTTTGGATATTTTAGTACTTGGAAATGTCTTCTTGATGTGCTTTCCAAAATCACAACCTCTACAAATACCATCATGATCAGATTGAAATACATGCGTACCTTTTACCATCTTCTACAACACAGGTAGTACTTTGTACTGAAGACAACCAAGCCTCCTATGCCATAGTTCACAAGGATTGACTATGTCATGGATCATGTATTTAATGAAATTTTTGGGAATTTTGTAGAGACGTCCCACTCTAATTCTAGTTACAACTATAAAATTCAAGTTTTTATTCTTAGGACACAAGAGCACTTTTTTCTCCATAAAGATTAATCGAAACCTTTATCTTCTAGAACTGAAATAGACGGTAGGTTTTTCTTCAAAATGAGAATATACATAAATTCATCAACATGGAGTACATATCCTAAATTCATATGAAAATAAGAGGATCCAACTCCTTGGATCGAATAGGTGGTATTACCTCGAAGCTCCACCTGAAAGGAGAAATTATTTTCCTTCAGATCTGTGATAGCACTCCTATTTCTAATCATGTGTTTGAATGCGCCACTATCCACCATCCATGTCTTATCACTAGTGGTAATGTATCTAGATAGAGTTGAGACATGATAATACTCCTTCCTTGATACCTGATTATTGAATTAATTCTTTATTGTAGGTTCATATTCCATTACATTGGAACCATGAAAACTACCATTGAACTTTCCTCTTTTCTTTGCATGGAAGTCTTTGCAAAGTGCCCCTTCTTATTACGGTTGAATAATTTGAATTTAGAATTATAAAATTTCTTGTTATATTGTTTTTCCTTTTTATAAGTAAACTTCTTCTGAGAAAACAATTTCTTTCCTCTCTTAATCCTTGCTGTAAGAGCAAGGTTCTCTTCTTTGGAGGAATAATTTTCGCTTTGAATTTTCCCTTCTTCTTGAAGGAAATCATGCCACAATATTTCAAATTTTGGTTGCACTTATTGATCATTTATAGCGTCCAAGTATGTCTCCCATGAATATTGAATAGCATCGACAACAATATAAATGAGATCATCAACATCGCCAGTTATTCCAATACTTAAGAGTTGATATCTTACTTGAGAGATATTTGTGAAAAAGGATGTTAGTAGTTTCATCCTTCTCCATATTTATATTACGAATCTTGTTCTCCAAGGAACTCTTCTAACTAGGCGAATTATTCTCATAAATATTGATTAAAGTGTCAAAGAACTCTTTTGCAGTCTTTCAAAAGGAAATTACCTTTGTCTCATGTCATGTGTCTCATGCACTTGATATCTATGTACCATTTATCTTCCTCTTTTTTATCATACAAATATATTCCACAAATTTCAACTTATTCATCTTATTCCACAAATATACCCCACCAATAATGATAATGGAATCATGGTATAGAGTGAAAACAAAAAAGTGTGGATATATGTGTTTAGGTCGAACACTTGAGAGAGTCCATCAACCAGGGGAAATTGATGTATTCCGAAATGTGTTGATGGCGAGAGTACCCACCACTAATAATTTCAAGTCTCAAGGAAATCAATGGACTCTAGACGGAATGATGTTCTCAAGTCGATGGAATAGAATCCGGTGGAAGGAGGGAATTAAGGCATCCCCCGTCAACCAACACAAGGTACACAAAATGATGGATAATTTGGAAGAACATGAATAAGATGTGCATGAAATAGTAACAAATGTGTTGATAATGGCTGACATGCATAGACAAGATAACTGAGGAATGGTCGACTCAAACTAAAATTCCTTCGAAGAAGAGCATAAGGTAGATGAGGAATCATGAGCATCATGGACTCATAAATGCATACTAGGAAAACTCTATGACACAAGAGGAATCAACAAAGGCTCCATAGGGACTAGAAGCATAACCACTCGGTGGAGGAAACTCATAATAATGAGTACACCTCCTAAAGTCATACTAGTACCCCAAACAATGGATGCTTGTACTGTGCTCTATTCGAAGGCAATACGATACAACGACTTCTAATAGAAATTAATATCATTTCCCATCTGGATTTTTATGTTTTATGATTTTTTGTTCTTTTTCATATTTGGAAAGATTGAAAGATAATAAAACGGCTTATAATACACTACGGAGGAAATGCATGTTGCGGGAACGAAGACTATTTCCAAGAAGTGGAACATACCTATGATCAATGCAAGGAAGCGTATGTAGGATAAGGACACTTGGGGGGATGTCTCCTTTGGGTAAGGGGAAATCAAGCTGCAAAGGATATATGGAGGCTCTGCTTGGATAGGATTGAGACAAGATTAGGCTATATGGATTATAAAATGAAGCAGGGAGTCAACATAAATCTCAATACATCAAGCGAACGTATGCAAATGTAGTTACAACTTTATTATTGCAAAAGGGAGTCCCAATAGGGAATGGATAGCATAAAGTTCAAGAGATAATATGAAGGTCTTTACTCAAAGACATGGTGGGACTACAAGGGACTCCTAGACTTAAAGGAGGATGCCTAGCATGGGCACCAAATGGAAAAAAAAGATCTAACTAGGGTACCCATGATAATGAGATCTCTACCACTTACGTGTAGCCACTTCTAGTAGCAGTATTAGGGTTTCTTGGCACCACAAAGTGGGTTAGTACCTATGGTTAAGGTGATATGATTATAATATAATACAAGATGCATGTGGAAAAAGTCACTCTTATCCTATATGCCAGTTGAGTAGCATACCTGTCATACGTGTGAACAGGTCAAAGTCTCTGTGAAAGTGCATCATAAGAGGTTCCTAGACAGAAAAATTAGCCTAAACAACATCAAATGGTTAATAAAAAGTCCAAACTATAGGACAAGTGGGTAATTTTTTATTTTTATAAATAGTAAAACAAATGAAAATTTTACCATACCATTTTTTTTACCCAAAATAGTGCATTTATAGCAACTTGGACTTCAAGATTTCAAATGACGATTTTGGGAGCTACAAGCCACAGAATCTAGTGTCGTCAGGACCAAATAACTCATAAACTCACTCTCTATCTATTCCATGCATTATATTTTTATTTTGGTGGTAGATTTTTACTCGATGAGAAAACAAAATTGAGGATACTAGACCATGTGAGTCATAGTTCATCAGGACACATATAGGGCTTGATGAACATGGGAAAATAAAATCCTGCTATGTACATACACTATTGTCATAAAGGAAAATCATGTACAGGGACGAGTATGTCAAAATCTATGGTGAAAACTCATAAAAATTGGTTTTTCTTTGGCAAGATGGTTTTGGAATGGAAAGAATGCAAGCACAAGGGTGTTGATAGGGCATTCATGAGAGACATCAATTCTCAACAATCTCTAAGAATGTGTGGTTTGTACAAGTTTTAGAAACTTGGGGGTTTGAGGGCCCAACCAAGACTCCTCCATATGTTCAGAAATTACTGGGATCTAGACACAGAGGCCTTTATACTAGATGGTATGCCATTGATACTGGAAGTAGAAGACATCTACTTCATCATAGGACTATCCCATTGAGGTGAGGTAGTGAACTTACGATCTCGAGGAGTGGGTGGAGGACTCACTATTGATGAGTACATAGTTGTTTATTGCATTCTTAACATAGAGAATATTCGAAGTCAAGTTCTAGTGAAATCCATGTAGAGACTAAGTATCAAGGTGATAGTTTTGGTATTGGCTAGGATAGCAGGTTTGGCATCACTTCTTTAGGATTCACAGCCTCTCATGTTCTACTCAGTAGAGTAAATGAGGCCTATTGTATATGACTGGTCCACGTCATTGTTGAGCACAATGAAACAACAATTGACAGATTGTAAGCTAGGTAGTATCAAGAACTATTGGTACGCCAACATTCTGAGCACCTTGTCCTTTGAGAGGGTATCAAGCCTCAGCCCTAGAGTCGAGGTCCCTCCTCACAGTCTATAGGATCCATCCCAAAATTGCTAGGGGGAGGTGATGTGGAGGCTAGGGGGAGGTAGGACACCTTCACCCTTCCCAGCTAACTTCTTCCATTGGTGGAGATGACATGTCATAGCCATAGAAGACTACCCCTATGTAGGGATAGACTTGTCTGAAGATCCTGACATGCCCCACCCACCAGGATTTACATATGGCGATATAGTTGAGATGCCATGTGTATGATTTTTTTTGGAGTATTATTTTTTTTGTATTTTTTATATATTTATGACTAAAAATCATTTTTTTGGCAATGAAAAGTATTGACATTAGGTAATTGTGTTGATGTGGTTCTGTGATGACTTGATGGTTTCCCTCAACATCGATGGAGGGGATGAGGTGAAGAGATGATAGTCACAGATGTAGAGTAGACGCTCTAGAAGATACATGGAAACATTGTCTGACTGACTCACAATATACCCATGGTGCAAGTCGAGTACTTTCCTGAGGCCATGTAGAGACATGTAGCAGGGGAACCCCATCTATGGGTTAGATTGTTCATGATCAGCACCTAGTCCCACATGCATAGATCCCTACATAGAAATTTTGTATCGGTCATGTATATTTGGGAGGCTTAATGCCCCATTTTTGTACTTATGACATTTTGTTCTATGACACCATTTTGAACTATATAAATAAAAAATAGTGATCTGTTTGTTATATTTACAAAGTGTTTTTAATGTGAAAGTGATTTTAATGTTGTATGCTTCTTTATGGAAGTGACAAGTTCCAATATAATACATAATTTGCATATGAATAGGAAACATGATTATAAAGTCTTGGTATATGAATGTATGTAATGAAATCAAATTACCACTCCAATAATCTTATCTTCAAGAATCTTCTCAATAACGTAGGATACCTAACTTGGTACAAGCCTTTTAATTGTGACACCACTAACTAGGATTCAAGGCGAAAAACAAGGGATCAAATACCATTAGAGATGGCATCATGTAATAATTCCATCGCGATGCTATACTAAAAAACATTGCTATATGAATGCCAGAGACAAACACCTCTTGAAGACACCAACTAACCCTCAGGTGCATAAACAACCCAAGCGGCTGATGCTACGTTCTAGGTGTGGCGAGTAGCATTGTCATAAAATCCTAGATAGATCGAATATTCCACTGACATCCTCCACAACAAAGAAACCATATCAACAAACCGATAATGATACCAGATGAAAAAATAAACTATACCAACTATACAATAATATACAAGATCAGCCTTAGCTAAACATTAAGCATAATATTTCTTAAGATAGAGCCCATTTCGGGGCTCCTCCCATAAATTCCCTTCATAATCCTCCAACTCATAGGCTCCTTTTTCTAGGACATGCTTCACCACGTAAGGCCCATGCCACATAGGGTTAAACTTACCCACCCCGAGTGGTTCAATGGCTTGATCACATAAAAGGACCATGTCACCTTCACTAAAATAATGGGGACGATCAAAATTATCATATCGGGCTTTAACATGGTGCTTATTCTCCTCTAGGGTGACCACTATGACATCTCGAAAGTGCTAATCCAGGTGCTCTAATTGGACCAAATTTTCTTCTAATTCCAAAGTATCAGGTAGGAACTCTATAGCAAGTTTTAATGAAGGCATCTCACACTCAACCGGTAATACCAACTCTTCCTTGTGTACTGATTGAAAAGGAGAGAATATGGTGGTAGTATTGACTATGGTTAAAAAATACCACAAATAAGGGTAAAGCATGATATTCCAATTAGTTTTTCTTTGTGCAATGGTTCTTTGTAAAATGTCCTTAAGGGACTTATTAACTGCTTCAACCTGGCCATTCTCTTGAGGCTAATAAGAAGAAGAGTTTTCTTTATTATACCCTAGTTTTGAATCTATCTCTACCATCATCTTATTCTGAAAGTTCCTTCCATGGTTAGTGACAAGATCCTCCAGGATAATGAAACAAGTGATAATCTGATTGAACATGAAGTGAGCAGTCGTCTCATCATCATATTTAATTGTAGGCATAGACTCTTCCCATTTTGTGAAGTAGTCTATAGCAACTATAATGTGATTATTCCCCTGGCTAAAGCTGGGTTTCAATCCATAAATTCCACCCCCCACTTAGTGAAGGGATCGACAGTGATAATAATATATAATGGGGCAGGATGCGAGCGCATATTTCGCGTGAACACCTAGCAAGGGTGGAATCGCTTGGCCAAATCAACATAATATTTAAAGACTAACAACTAGTAGTAACCCACTCTAAGGATATATTGGGTTGTATCAAGACCAGATAAATGACCACCACACACCCCACCGTGGCGATCATTCAACACCATCTTAACCTCATTGTGAGTCAAACAATGATGCAAAATGGAATCCACTGTCCGACGATACAATGTGTCACCGATAATAAGGTAGTTATTAGAATTACAATGTAGGAACCATCGTTTGTCTCTAGAGAGGTGAGAGGGAACCTTTAAAGTCTGCAAATAGATGATTGTATCACCATAGCAAGGGTTAGTAGTCGAAATGAGGAAAATATGCTCATCCATGAACGAATCCTCATGAACCTTGTCCTCGTCCAGACTAAGTATGTCAGATATGAGATCAACAAATATCAACGACTTCTTGAATTTCTCTAAAATGAACTCAAGTTCAAATTCTCGCAAAATGACAATCCCTTTATTATACTTCTCCGCAATCATTTGTCCAGTGAAGACAAACTGAAATGGATTTATGTGAGCAACAATAGTAGTCTGACGAAGCAAGATATAGTTTCTCAACCACTGGAATGCATGAATAGTCGCTAAGGTCAACTTCTCAACATGAATATATCTAAGTTCAACATCAATGATATTTTGGCTAAGATAATATATAACATTCCCTTAGAGCTCCTCATCTGCTTGGACCACAACCATACCAATCAACTCTTGAGACACAACCACATATAAAAAGAAATCACGGCTATAGTCAGGTGGAATAAGCATAGGGGCTGATTCCAAGGCTCTCTTAATGGCATCAAAGGACTCCTGGTCTCTCTCATCCCATATGAATGGAGTATCCTTATTCAATAATAGCATAAACCCCTTGGTCGAATTGTCATAATTTACAACGAATTGACGTAAGAAATTTCCCATCCCTTGGAGACTCTGAATATGTCAAATTGTGTGAGGGGGAGACAACCGAAGTATTTCCTCAACCTTCATAATATCAACCATAATCCCCTCCTTCGATACAATGAATCCCAACATATGAACCACTTTCACACAAAATATGCACTTTTGAGGATTTAACCGAATTTTATACCGGTGGCATCTTTCAAAAACCAATCGCAAATGATCTGGATGATCCACCCTCAATTGAGAGTGAGCAACTAATTCATCCAAAAATACTTTTCGATAATATGCTTGAGGTCATGAAAATAAAAATTCATATCCCGTTGAAAAGTGGCTCCAACATTTTTAAGGGAGAAAGGAATTTTCTAGTATGCAAAGGTACCCCAAGGACAAATAAACAAAAACTTATGTTGGTCCTAAGGTTTAATCTATATCTGGTTGTACCCTAAAAATCCATCCATGAACAAGAAAAATTTTCTCCCCACACACTCATCCAAAATATGATCAAGGAACAGTGTGGGGAAATTCCTTCATACAATATTGATTCAAGTCTCAAAAATTTGTGCATACTCGGATGGTTCCCTTCTTCTTACCCATTGGAATAGGGTTAGACACCCACTCGGTCAAGGGAACCAAATAAATGAAACCATATTTGAGCAACTTCTCTATATCAGCCTTAATGGTGGGCGCTTTGTGAGGTTTCATTGCACGTAGGCGTTGCCGAACAAGATTAGCACAAGGACATTTTATGATCTCAAGTTCAAAAATGTGAGGGTCAATTCCTAGCATCTCTTAATATGACTAAACAAAGGTATCATGTAATTCTTTAAAATATTGATGTATCTCTTGAATTCATCAGGCGAGGACTCTGCACCGATGTACACATTCTCAATTTTGCCAAGAATCCAAGAGATGTTGATCAGAGTTATAGGACATAAGTTTTCCATGTTCCCTTTGGCACATATACCATGAGTGCCTAATGGGACCATAGGTTGACAAACACTATCACCTAAGGTGGTCCTAAAGTCCTCCTACTCGACCCATTCAAGCTTCGGGAGAAAGTAAGACCAATGATGCAACTCCTCCCAAGGATGTTCTAGACCATTCATGACGTTGATAATTTCTTCATCTGAAGGAAAAATCTCATCGAGGCAACCATGGGAGCATGAAGACACAACTTCCCAAGAAGGAAGTGCAAGGATATCCTCCTACTCCATCCATGAAGAGGAAGGAATAGGGTCTATAGCAGGATCAAGTGCATCTTGATACGTAACCTCTGCTATATATAATGACATTCTCATCCTAGTAGGTCTATTAAAATCTTCATCTAAAGTGCTTAGAGAAGGAATAGTCTATGGTTCATTCAAATACATAGTGCGAAATGGGACTGAACTCATAGGTGATGAATCACTAATAGGTTTCGAGCTAATAGCTAGAATCGGTGTTGAAATATTGAAAGTTACCATTAGAGATGGATACATTCCCACACCAACATTCTCAGTTGTCGGCTGAGAATTATCAATAACTGGGATAGTCAATCCCGATGATGCAGAGTAACCAAAATTATTGAAATACATCTGGTTGATCATCACAATCCGATCTTCGAAACAGAAACATAATACGTGAAATATCGACGATACGATCGCTTTCATAGCATAAATTCAGTTCCGAACCAGTAAAATATTGTAGTCAAGGGGCGCATCACCCACCTCAACCTCGACCGACATGCTCTTTCCTCCCAAATGGACCTGAAGAGAAGGGATAATTCCATGTGACTGAAATGATCCTCTATCAAACATAGTCAACATGGTCATAGATTTCAAGAATGCCGGTGAAACAAGGCCTTTCCGACAAGCCAAAGACAACATGGAGGCCGCAACGCCTTCATCAATAATGGTACATTTAATGGTGTTGTTGAGACAATCCACATAGAATAGAAGGGCCACATGGTAAGTCAAGTGAGGGTGGACCTCGTGGGTTTCAAATATGACTACCATGGAGGAACTAGGATCAACTACGCCCAAAGTAGACAATAAGGCTCTCCACTTTAAAGGAAAAGTCTGAAGAACTTCCATAACTGACATCACACAAGGAGTCTGGCCCAAATATTCAATGATGGATTAATTCTAGGAGGCTCAGGAATTAGTGTTGTGTCTCGAACGCTTAAGGATTCCCTTAGGTATGTGAGATATCACTTTGGGCTTATCGATTTGCAACAAAATTTTAGGTGGTGTAGGCTCTTTCCCTTGGATGGGTTGTGATGACCTATAATCTTTCAAGCGACTCACAAAATTAGCAGCAGTCATCATGTTGATGCAACCATGGCCACCTTTAGCCTTTGGTGGGTTTTGATACCCACCAAAACTACTTATAGTGTCCATGGTCCTCGAAGCCATGTTTTGATTATGAGGTGAATGGTTTTTCAAAGTAGTTGGTCTCTGTGCGATTTAATTTGAGGCATCCTCAATATGAGGGCACAAGTAAGTCATATGGTCTCCCCCACGAATATTGCAAGGAAATTTAACCTTTCATTTAGGCTTCTTGTACCCCCTAGAATTATCTGTATTCTTGTCATCATTCTATTTTCCTTCGTATTCCCACCCTGTTTATTATTTCTTCTCTTTCTTCTATTTGTTTTGGGTTTCTGGTTACCACCATGATTTGATGACTACACGGAGTGTACATCTACCAAATGGGTGGGAGTGGACAAGGCCGAAGCATGTCCAGTAGTAAACTCATTAATAGTAAAACTTTTAATTTGATGTGTAACCTGGTCTATGACCTTCGTACTTGCGGATCCAACAATACCATAGGCATGTGTACCATGTTTAAACATAGGATCAAATTTTGATTGAGACGCATTAGGGATAATCTCTTATATAATCCCAGAATGAGCGTATATCAAATCCAATTGTCGAGCTAGAAATATAGCATGTTCCTCATTACACACTCCATATTTCAATCATCTTTCACAATATAAGGACATAAATATTTGAGGAACCACTCCAATTAAAACGTTGGTGGAATTTTGGCCTTAATCAACCTCTTTCGTTGACGCCACTCTTGAATATGGTCAGAAATAAGCATGGATTTACCCTGTTGAAATGTCGAAAAGAGATTGGTGTCAGCATTGTAACGTATCAGTAATTGAAAGTGGTTCAGAAAGGTCATGGATAAGTCGCTAAACATTCGATAGGTGCTCTAGTTAGCTCTATATGCCATTTCACATAAGGACTTATAAGGGTGTGTTGAAATAGTCATAATTGAACAAAGTCATGGTTCAATGATTTTGAAGAGCACCATAGGTTGAAAGTAGTGTCATGCTCTCTAGGGTCATCACCATTCTTACCTTCAAACTTTGGAATGTCTAATCATGAGATTACAGATCGTTGGTCAACATCAAAAGGTCAGCTAGGTTTCAAGTAGCCAAAAAGGGGATTCTAGGTTATGTCATAGGACTCCATGTCCACTAAAGAGGTTGGTTCAAATAGGGATTATTTTGATAAAGGCCATAGCCTTAAATGGTTGGATAATAACCTCCTCCCATATGCCTCGTATAAGGGTGTAGGAGGATTTGATGGTTAGGCATTCCTTAAGAAGGAGGCACCATATAACCATAATTATAATACTGATAGGTTGGTTTCCCCCAAGACATATAAGTAGGTGTATGGCCTCTAGACATGGAAACATTGGTTGATTCATGGAAAACATAGTTATATAGAGCACTACTTCCTAACGAACTGTTTGGGACATAAGAAGGATGCGACATGAGAAATGCATTTGAAGGAACAAGAATGGTGGATGCTGGGACATAATATGGAATGTAAGAAGTGGACCCAACATTTACACACCCACTATCACCCCCAAGGGAGTGAACCCTAGTGCAAGACCTGATAAAGGGAGAGAAAATCCTCCCATAAATAGAGAGGAGGGTGCAATATGCCTACTCCCAAACCGATGAGCAAGGAAAGGAGCACTAGTTCCTCCAAGTCCAACTATAGGATCTACACCATGACCAGCAGTAGATCATGGGAGAGATTTAGTAAATTCCATCATGCCGAATGTAAATGAACCTGTGGTAGAGGGAGTAGACTAAGTTTCATTACCCAACCTCTCCGAGGAAAACCTCTTATAGGTAGCTAGAAAATCCAATAGTCGGGGTCGTGAAGTATGGGAAGTACCAACACCCAAAGGTTCAACATAAACCAAATTTCCATGTATCCACATGGTTCCTTCCCCCATTCCAGATGATGGAGATGGAGGGCATTCTGGGTTCTCAAATGTAGTACTCATAACAAGAACTGTGTACTATGAATCAAAGTGTACTAAAGGTTTCCTAGAACGTCTAGTCCTCTTTTGAGGAGGAGGAGAAGGGTTCCAAGGAGATAATCCCACTAAGAATTGATATCATTGCAGAGCAAAAAATTGATCCACAATGACTCAAAATAACAAAGAATAAACTAATTGAATCCCTAATCCAACTAGAGCATAAAGAGTACACCCCTAAGTAAACTAAGTCAGATGCACATAAGTAGAGAGGGAGGATAAGTGAGCTCCCAAATGAAATAGGTGTCTCTCTCCTGGGACAGACCTGAGACTCCCATACAATACAAGTGGAGGTGTGTAATCAATTATAATGGCCCTTAGCTTCAACACATATAGCAACTATGCTGCCCGATCCATACCTAGTCAAGACACTCATAGAATAACCTCTATAAGCACCCTCTACGATACCTAGGTAATGCAACTAAGGTCACCCCAATATAACCAATTCTCAGGCGGACTGTTGTAGGTAGGATCTACAAAGGGGTGTAGACTCAAGTACATACGAATGGGGCATAGCTCCACTTTAATGTATTTTCTCTCAAAGTTCTCCTCCACTAATACTTCATAGTAGCTCAAGATATATCCCTTCAATAGGAAGTGAAGGGTCGAGGTGAAGCATTTCCCATCATATGGAAGGCCAAGGGACAAGTCCTTCATTATTTACAGGGGAAAACTCCAAATATTTTTTGTTTTTGACCACATTTCCCAATTTATGCGGGTGACAATGGTGCAAGATGCGTATATGTGGGTTGTAAACTTATGACCCATGTGTGTGTGTGTATAAGTTTCTTTTAAGAGGTTCCATTGGAGCATTAGGGTCATAATGAGCGAAAACGGGTAAAAGGAGTTTGCATAGGGACAAGGATAGGCTATCCAAACATGATGCATTAGTTGTGGAAAATCACGCTATAAAAATGGTGATTATAACCTCACATTCTATCATAGAGTGCGTGAGATTAGAATAAATGTATATAAGGAGATTGTGGAAAGAGGAGCTAGAACCCATGGAAATGTATAAAACTTAGATGAAATTCAAGGACATAAGTGTTATGTAGGTCAACCCCTTGAAAATTGGATTTGGCACAAAATAATAGGACATTTGAACTTTGATAAGCTTGTAAAGATCAGTCAAATAGAATAAGTGGAAGGTATTCCTAAGATATCCAATCCTACAAACAACATATGCAATTCATGTCAACTTTGTAAGCTAACAAGAACTGTCTTCAAGACTAAGGAACATTTAACTTCAAGACCTCTAGAGCTAGTACATACAGATATATGTGGGACAACAAGAACTCAAAATATTTAAGGTGAGAGATTTTTTATGCATTTTATTTATCACTACACTAGAATGGTCTTGATTATATTTCATAGAGAGAAATCAAAATATTTTGACAAGTTTAAGTTGTTCAAGGCTTTAGATGAGAATGAGAGTGTTTGCAAAATTAATTCCCTACATTTAGAAAATGGGGAAGAATTTTCCTCAAATGAGTCCAACAAATTTTTTGAAGAACATAGCATCAAGAGGTGATTTTTTGATGCACAAAATCCTCAACAAAATGAGTTGGTAGAGAAAAAAACTAGAGGAGTCCAAGATGCATCTAGAATTATGTTGTTTAAAGCAAATATTCTTAAGATATTTTAGAGATGGGTGATATTAAATATTGTATATATTATGCATTGATCTCAATTGAGAGTGAACGGTGATAAAAATACCTAAGAGCTATGGAAGCAAAGGCTAGCCTCAATCAAGTACTTCAATATTTTTGGAAGCAAATGCTACATGAAGATCAATGATGATAATTTGGGTAAGCTAAACTCAAGACTTGATAAAGGTATTTTTATGATACTCAACAAAAATTAACGGATACAAGTTCTATACAAATAGATTAAGGAAGGTGATTGAGTGTATTGATGTGACAGTAAATGAAGAGTTAACAAACAATAATAAAAGAACATAGAAAAACATTTGTTTGGAGAAAAATAGAGTGTGAAACATAAAATACAAACGAAGAAGAAAAAACATCAAAGGATCAAGAATAAGGAGAAGCAAGGGAATAAGAGGATCATGATGAACTTGATCCATTAACCACCAAAGATTCATCCAAATCTCTCTGAAGGGATCATCTAGAAAGTCATCTCATCTAGAAAGTCATATCGTTGGAAATTTTGAATTAGGGGTGAAAACTAGTAGGAAGCACACACACACACACAATATAGAAATAACGTTTTTCCAATGATAAAAACTAACACTTTCATCGAGGATAGTAAAAAAGAAATTTGGTTCAATTCTATGAAGGAAGAACTAAATTAGATAGAGAAAATTAGGACTCGACAACTTGTACCAAGACCAAAGAATAAGAATGTGATTAGAACCAAATAGGTGTATAAGAAAATACTAAATGACAATGGAGATATTGTGAGAAATAAATCCAGATTAGTGTGCAAGGGGTATGCGTGAGTAGAAGGAGAATGCTTCAAAGAAACATTTTATTAGGTTTCAAGGATGAAATCCATCAGGATATTTCTTTCTTACTCATGCTTTTATACCTTTAAGATATATGAGATGTATATAAAATCCATGTTTTTGAATGGAGACCTAAAAAAAGAGGTCTACATAGAGAAACCAGAAGGATTGGAACAAATAGGGAAAGAAGAAAACGTGTAGAGACTAAAGAAGGAACTCTATGGGATTAAACAACACCCAGAGCATGGTATGCAACATTGGACAAGTACCTTCTGTAACAAGGATTCAAAAGAGACATGGATAACTGGACATTTACATCAGAAATGAAGAAGACAATTTGTTAGTTATAGTAGTTTACATGAATGAAATTATATTTTGATACGACAATGATGCATTGAGTCATAAATTTGATCAATATATGTCAAAATATCTTGAGACTTCAAATAAATTAACCGCTGAAATGAATATTCATTAGTTAGTCCAAATATTTTAAAGAGATGCTTAAGAAGTTTGGAATGGTTGAAAGTGCACTTCTTAGCACTCCAATGACAACCTGTTGCAAACTCAGCAAGGATGATGAGTCTAATTATGTAGATTCAACTCTATATAGGTTTATGATTGGGATCCTTCTATATTTAACTACATCCAAACTTAATATCATGGAAGAAGTAGGAATGGTGGAAATATTTTAATTGTCTCCTAACGAATAAGATGTGATGGTTGTCAAAAAAAATTTCAATATCTGAAAGGAACATCATATTTTGGCTTATGGTACCCAAGGAATAAAGGATTTGACTTGATTGATTACACAGATGTTGTGGGATGGTAGTATGGGTGAAAAAAAGAGCACTAGAAGTAGTGCATACTTCCTAGGAGAATGTCTAGTCTCATGGTCAGGTAGAAAACAATAACTGATTTCACTATATACAACAGAGGATGAATATATTGTAGCTACCTAGTGTTTCAATTAGATCCTATGGATGATACAAACGTTGTAGGATATTAAAGTCGAATGTGATCAACACATACCAATATTTTGTGACAACACAAGTGCAGTCAACATACCCAAGAATCCAATCATGCACTCAATCACCAAGAATATACCCATCAAATAGCTCTTATTTAGAGAGCAAGTTGGTGACAAAATCTCATACTATAGTATGTAAACTACAAATAATATATATTAGACATATTTTCTAAATTGTTTCCTAAAGAAGCATTTGAGAACGTAATGCAGAAACTAGCAGTTAGCTCCCTATAGTAAACAAAAATACTTGCAACAAGTAGAGATGAAAGTGGCAGGAGGGATTTGTCATAAAGAGACGTTTTGGAAATGGATGTCACTGTGTAGACAGAGAAGGGATATCTCATTGTTGTTTCTAAATACGAATTTCATTGGAAACCTCTTGAATATGACCATATTAAGCAAATTTGTAAGAGAAAAAATCCGATAGTAGACTTGAGATGATATTATAGAATATTTGAATCAATTTAACATTAGCTTTAAGAGAAGTATTGATAGGGAAACAAGGTTCAACAAAAAATAAGGTACTTGTCAACATAAACAATATCCATAACAATATCTAATATGAGGAGATAATGGTAGAAAAATCCACAATGATAGGTGGAGCTCTAAAGGACTTTGACATTGATGTTAAATAGGGAGAAAAGAGCAGTAAAACAAATCAAATTGGAATAAAGGAATTGGAAGATATCATTGAAAGGGGAAGCATTTTTTTTTACTACATGTCTCCATCAATTCAAAAGGGATATATTGATGGAAATGTAGTGTTGGAATTGATGTCAACATGAAGGAAGAATCAATATGGTTGTAGTAATGAAAAGTGGACATTTTTTAGGTCATTATTGTGGGCATGAGAAGTGTGTTGGACATTGAAGATATAAAGAAACATGAAGAGATTGAAGCATCCCTAAAGAGAGACTTGTTTGAGAAAGATTGAAAACCATAAAGAGAGTCCTTGTTTAAGCCATCAAAGAACATTGAAGCAAGATGTCAAAGAAATTTTCCTTATAAAAACAAAATGGTTGAAGAAAAACAATGTTGAAATATCTTTGAGGTCAACTATACACATAAAGAAACATCGAAGAATGAATAAAATATGATCATGATAACAGGTCGGATTTGAATTCAACAGGTCTAAACAATGTTTAACTAAGTTATCGATCTCGAGTGGAATGAGCCAAATAATCACCAAGTAAGCCGGCTCAATAAATAAAATCTTAGTTGAATATTATAAATGCTTGTTGGCTAGACATATTTTTTGTGTGTGAAGGGCGTGGAATGGATTTGGGTACATAGAACATAGAAGAAAAAAATTCATTGATTTGAAGAACGAGTAGAGGAAGTAGAATTAATTTCTATGGTTTGTCAAATTTTTGGGCTATATATCTATATTCAAACTTGTACGCAGATCCATATGGATTCCATAATAGTAAGAAGGGAAATGTGGTAGGTGAAGTTGTCTGGATCAATAACTCGGGTGATATAGAAGCAGACCCGAAGCTGATCTAGAGAATATTGAGAAGTATTGTAATCTAATATATTGTGAAGAGTTGGGTTCTCTCTTTAATATTGTGATTATAGGTAATGAATCATGTTGATGTATGAGTGTGCTGGAAGGAGACTAACCAAGTTTATTCTCTTAAGGAGAATAGAGGAGCATAGATAGATTAATTTGTGACTAAAGCATATATCTTGGATGGTGAGCATAAAATATTTGATCAAAAGGTTCCTTTGTTGATAAAAGAGACTTGAAAAGAGTCCAAGTCCAAATCTAAAACAAGACAAAAAGAATGTTGAAAAAAAAATATTGGAAAGAAGAAGAGTTGTGATCTTCTAAACCAAAAAACGTATTACATTCCTTAAAAAAGGTTGAATCCTTCATATCTCAAATAAAGATGAGAACATTTGAAAGATGTTAGGTTAAGCTTGACTCAAGAATGATTCGAATGGTGTAGGTCTCAACACGTGGTTCTGGTCCCATGGTGTTTTGGTAGCCCATGGTATTGTCCCAAGGTATTGCATGCAATGAATCTTATAAAAGGATTGGGAAACTCCATTGTAATGAAGCCTGGAGGTGAGTAAGTGATCTCACTTATACTAGTTGAATGATTGTGGCTAAGGATAATGAAACTTCATTGTTGGCTGGTTGGTCATTGCATGGGGTTTTCTAGAGTAAAATTGTGTGTGTATCTTAAATGTGTTGTTATGTGGTTTTTTGTTCTCTCGTTATTATTATTGTATGCTCGTCTAAACCTAACACACGGTATCAAAGAATGTGGTTGGAGATCCTTGAGGAAATATTTTTTTTGTACACGAGATTTAATTAATATGTTGTGGGGTGCATGATCAATGGTACTTGACACCCTAGTATTTTCTTGGTTCTTGTTAAAATGTGATTTCCTCGAGTGTTTAGATGAATAGAAAAAATATCTCCCTCTTATGTGAAAAGAAGGTATTGGGCATAAGGTTGTGGAATGAACCATTGGGATAGGTATGAGGGTGGAAGGTGTACTTGTATCCTATCTTGATGTTTAATGTGAGAGGCTAAGTGTTCAATTATAGGAGGAATATGATATGGTTTAATCTCAGTTTTGGGCCCAAGATTGATGAACCATGTAGATGAAGAGAATTCCTAGAGAACTAGTGGTCACAACATTTGAGGACACATGTAATATGTTAGATGGATAATTTTTATATGGACGTCAGTGAAAAGTTTGTATGAAGGTATAAAAGGAGGCATTGAAGAGAATGAGCATGGAAAAGCAAGAACATGTAGCAACGGATGGGGATAGTAAAGACACCATGAGACACTATTGTAGGCACAACAGATCCCATGTTATTTAAAACACAGGAGCCCCAATTACAGATAAGAAGGTAACAGTTTGAATTCCTTAAATAATTGTAAAGGCCCCTATCACATTTTTCATGGTTTATTTGTAATCTAACTTAGCCAAAATTTTGAATTTATGCATGATTTGTGTGTTTTTGATGAGTTGCGGAAGACTATATTTTATTGAATAAAATTGTTTCATCCCGCAGCCCACATCTTGTAACCCACACGTTGTGGAATGCAGGATTTTGTAGTTTAAATATTTGAAGTTTTCCATCCTGCAACCTGCATCCCAAAAAATGCGGAATGCGGGATGCAGAAAAGTTTTTGTGTGTGCAATTTGGTCATCCCACATCCCGCATCCCGCATCTCGCATGTGCGGAATGTAGGGTGCGGGAAGCATTTTATTTTATGATTTTTGTCGCATGTCCCCGCAACCCGCAACCCGAAAATTGCAAAGTGCAGGAAGTAGTTTGATTTATGATTGTGTTGTGTTTTTCCACAACCCACAACCTATAATTGCGGATTGCAAATTGTAGAAAGGGTGAGTATATTTGCGAAATAAACGCCCGCAACTCTTCTCCTGCATTCTAGATATTTGGTATAATTTGGATTGTTTCCTTTCTTACTGATCTCTAGATTATATTTTCTCTTTTATTCATTTGATTTGGTTCTATGATCTTGGTGGTTAGCTTACCATGTTATCTTTCACATTCCCCATCTAAGCTTGGTCTTCATTGCACAAACTGATATTCAAGATAATTGTTGGTTATTACCTTCGCTCTGGGATTCAGATTGATCTTATCATTTCTTCTTTCATACTTTTGTGTATTGTAATAGTTCGATATTTGGCCTTGATTGAGTTTTATTTTCCCTTTTGCATGCCTAGAATTGTAATGTAAATATTTTAAATAGTATTGGTCTTTGGGTTGTTTTCTTATATTAGTTTAATGTTTTTAATGTTTGTTTTAAGCTTATTAAAATCTTTTAAATATTCATGGTTATGTTTTGAATTTCACTTGTGTATTTCATTAAATCCATATATTAAATTTATACACAATTTCATGTTATGAAAATTAAAAGAACACATGTTTTAGTTTGTTTGAATCCTAAATTCCCTAATTTCTATGAGATTTGGTTTTATGATCATTTGGAAATTTGTGAAACTAGAATTCAACATTCATGAATGTGAAATTAGTTTGATCAGGGTTAAGTCTTTTATTTCCAATAAGCTAATTTGATTTTGAAAATATAACTTCAATTTTTCAATTTTGCAATCCAAAGGGATTTCCATTTATTATTCTACAAAAGGAAATATTATTTTCTAGGTTTTCTATTCTTGGAAAATGATTATGTTAGAAACCTATTTATGGCATTCATTAAGTCTCCTATATTATAGAAGTGATTATTTTCCTAACTTGTTTCCAACATTTATTTTCTAAAGAATTAAATTGTAAATGGTTTTTATAATTTCTAGGTTTAGGGTTTTCAATATTGGATTTTCTTTCACTTTGTAAATATTTATAGATTTTTAATCTTTTCTCTATTATTATTTTATTTAAATATATTTCATACAACCTTTAAGAAAATAAATATAAAAAAAATCCATTTTTTAAAGCTTTCCAATCATTTGTATCCGTTTGCGGAACCTATAATTTTACTAAAATTCAACCTTTCCACAATTCCTTCCTGCAACCCACATTTCGCAACTTGCGGAATGCAGGTTGCTAGATGGATTGAATAAAATTTCAATATTTTTTGATCCTGCATCACGCAAGTTGCTGAATGCGGTTACGGAAATAATTTTTTCACATTTTCATTCCGGCATCTTTCCGGACCCTAAGTTTATCTTAGGTTATAATTTAATTTGATTTTGGGTGCATAAATTTTGGTAATTTTATTTTTCACTTATGGTTTTAATTTGGTTTTGGATATTTCATTTTTCCTGATTTGTTTAAATTATTGTTTTAAACAAATTCGAATTTTCTTCCCGACATGTGATTTCCGATTTTCTTGGGAATATTAATTTTGGATCTTGTTTTTGTTTAGTTTTATTTATTTGGAAAATAATTAACACACGATAATAGATTTGATTGTTAAAATCAATGACCACAATTCACTTTGCAGTAAAATCAATGCTTACTGAGCCTTAAATTCGAAGAGAATAATCTTGAGTTTATATACTATTTGTATCAAAACATTTTTAAAAAGGGATTGTTGAATGATGATATTGATCACTGAAAAAAGGAGAATTTTACATTATTTAAAAATTTATATTACATTCTACCTTGGTTAATGAACACTAATTGATATAATTTTTTGCAGGCTTGTAGGGATTCTAAGTTGTGCAGATTACCAAAGATAATATAATCAATTTATGGTTGTGCCACCAATTTGAATTTTGATGGTGAAATATTTGTCTGCCAGCAATGGAGATCATTTCCTTTTAGTATCATAAATTGGATTGTTCGAGATAGAAGGAAGCTCCAACAGAAATTCATGCCATTGTTGAGAGAAAAGATACAAGTTGATATGAAATTAGTGAAGATCACATTTATTTTTTTTAGAAGTTGAATCGCACGTAAAGAGGGAGGAGAGTTTCGGGCTCCATTTGTCGTTAAACCGTAACAAAACTGTTGAAAACCCACTTCACAAATGGGGTCTTTTACTCCTAATTATGGGTCGTTTTGGAAATTTCTCAACCTATTTGGAGAAAAGCATGCCCAGATAGAGGAGTATTTTCAGAAGTTGGTTGCAGCCGGTTTTGATGGGAGCTGAATGAACCAAAGTTCCGGTGGTTGGATCTTATCCTTCCATTGCTTGTCTCTTCTATAAAATTGACCCAAATTTCTGAGAGAAAGGGGGGGGGAGGAGTGCTTGATAGAGTTGTATAGATTTCTCTTTTATGCTCTAAAAAAATTCCTACCAAGGAAGAGGAAATATTAGCATAAGAGACTAAAAGAACCTCTTTTTTTATGAGGTTTATGTAATTTCTTACAGAACTTGATGTAATGCAGTATTGTTGTTATTTCATATCTCTTATCATTGATGAGATTAAATTTATTCATTGATCTCAATTAATCCTATTTCGAATGGACAACTGATGTTGTTGTTTATTTGCAATTTATAAATGCATTTATTTATAACTTAGATTACCCTCTATTACTAATTCATGCATTGGTAAATCTTTAAGGAATTTCTTCTTTTAACTGTTTTTATCTATTTCTCCAAGTGATTGAACAGTGAAATTTTACAGCAAGAAATGTTGGTTTTTCAACTGATATGTGTTATGCAGGTTAAATTTAAATGATATAATCTTAAGTTGCTGTCAATTGATTTTTATTAATTGATTGTAAGTTAGGTGATAAGATCTTGGTCTAATTTACATTTCTGTTAATTAGATGAAAATATTTGTCTGTTCACACCTTTGGTTCATTTGCAAATCAACTCAAAATCCTCTTTAGGTAGCTTAGATTTAGATCAAGTTTTCTTTCCTAGTTAGATTTGAGTTTAATTTTCTTTACATCACCCACCCTGTTTTCCAATCTGGGAAACAGATGCTCTATGGATCAAAGTCACAAAATCTAGTGGAGGCTATTGAAATATCCATGGGATATCACTACTTTAAACAGATCGAGGATAAAGAAATACTTGTGCAGGATTGCTTGAAGCCTTTGGCTGGGTCTTCTTCTTGTGTTGCAAGTCTTAGACACCCTTTTCAGCCACATCCACAACTAAGGCTTCAACAAATGGCTCTATAAGGAGGTCCATCCGACATGTAAGGTCATTTGACTCGCTATCTTAATCAAATTATCTTAAAATCGCCCTAGCCCGAAAATATGTTTATATAGTTCATTTTATGCTCATGGATCTATATTCAGTTGTTTTTCTAGGAAGATTAGTTTTCAATTTCAAACGGATGTGATTAAACAACTTATAGAAGTAAAATTCGATGGTGAGGGAGAAATTTTAGCACAAGAACATGTTCTTCAATTTACTTATAATTGTCTTATTAACAAAATTTTGGATCAAGATTTTTTTTGCACATTGTTAGCC
Organism: Pseudotsuga menziesii; assembly: GCA_001517045.1. Taxonomy (NCBI): domain Eukaryota; kingdom Viridiplantae; phylum Streptophyta; class Pinopsida; order Pinales; family Pinaceae; genus Pseudotsuga; species Pseudotsuga menziesii. The sequence goes on along the minus strand of LPNX011037623.1, from coordinate 184,818 downwards.
CTCCCATTCGAAGGAAGAGTCAAAGAGTGGTTTGTAACCTTACCTCTTTCCTCTATACATTCTTTTGAACATTTTGTAGATATTTTCGTGCATTCTTTTGGACATTATGACTTGTTAGATCATGTAATGAATGGAAACAACTCATTGTAGAGAAGGGTGAATCGTTAGAAGATTTTGCAATTAGAACTTTTAATCTCTCTTGTAGATTCCCTTTAATAGATCGTCCTATGATACAAGAATGGTTTCAGCACACTAGTTCTATTACACATGAGTATGATCAATTAATAGATGATAAATCTAAATTATACATTTATAATCATCTACCTCTTGGTTTAGGTTTGCATGAAGAATCTAAGGATTTAAAAATTGTAGAAATGACTGCCTTCTCTTTTTTAGATATGGATCATCATCAATATGATGATTTAGATCAATTAAATGTTGATATGCCCATGTCTATTTCATATGAAATTCAAAGTCTAACTAATCATGAAGGAGATCATTTTTCTATTGAAGATTCTTCTAAAGCACCAGAGAATAGTTCTAATCATAATATTGAACAATCTTCTTCTAGTATAAGTAAATAGCTTCAAGATTATGATATTTATTATTCTGTTAAACCTTTAATAGATCTTAAATCAACTAATTGTTCTGAAATTTGTGATATGTTTTCTCAATTACCATTTTATGACCTAAGTAATTATGTAGGAGAACATATTTCACAAAATGATGATACTACATTACAAGAAGAAACAGATTCTGATTTGAAACCTTTCATACATATCTCTTTTGAAGAGAAAATTCCTCTTAAGGAATCTCGATCTGAAAATACTCTACAAAGAGATGAATTCCCTGCACTTATTTCCTCTTCGTATTTGTCTATGTATCATGATCTATTTGATAACAATGACATTCAATCATATATTCCAAATTCTAATTCTCCATTGTTAAGTATTAAAGAGGTACAGGTTGATAATGAAATACATGAAGAAGATTGAGAAGATTTGTATCCTTGTCATCAATCTATGTATTCTTGTCATTCTTCTTTGCTGGAAGTAAATTATATTTCTAAGGATAATTTTCAGGATTCTTAGTTTTATGATTCATCATTCAATAAAGAAACATGTTCTTCTTACAATCAATTGCTTGATAGAGAAAATTCTTGTGAGAATGCTAATGATACTAGTTCTACATTTATAACATCTCATATCTTTAATTCTTCTCAAGTAAATAACCATAGGCAATTTGATCTCTTTGAGAATTTCCAATTTAGTCAACCAATTTATGATGATTTTTACAATAATGAGTTGGAACAAATTGGATGTGATTTTGCTGATCTTATTCAAGAAAATGCTTCTAAGGAGAAAATTGTTCAAGAAGAAGCTTCAGATTCTTATAATACTGATGTTGGTTTTCTTTCAAATAATCCATTTCATCGCATAAATCTTTTGAACTCTTTATGTCATTCTTTTGATTTTTATTGTACATACCATTATTGGGTCATTGATTGGCTTGAGGAATCTTTCTTGGTAAGATTTCATCATTATGGTAAAACTTTGTTTTCCTCATTTGTATATAAAGATGGTAAGGATCCATTCTCTTTATTTGTACATAAATTTCATTGTATTTGTTTTAATGCACTCTTTTTCCACTTTTATTTGCAAGCATTCATATCATGCTTTCTAATTATTTGTTTCTTCTTTTTTGCAGGATTCCATATGCTTTTTTGGTTGCATTGGAAGTTCGATTATACTTAGTTTTTGTTTTTTTTAGTAGTTTAGGAGTAGGTGTAGAATATATTAGTTTTGTTCATTTCTTTAGTAATTAGATTACTATTTTGGTTTTAATTGAATAAAAGATTTGCGACAACAATCCAAGACTAAGTTGGAAACGATGCTTCTTCAAAGGCATTCAGGGAAGTATTTTTATCCTCTTTCACTTTATTCATGCTCTCGCTTACTGTTGGTCCAAGGCATTGATGTTTGAATTTTCTCTTTAGTTTTAAATGATAATCATCATGTCATGAAATGTTTTGAATCATTTATTTTCTAATTTTTAGGAGCAAGAATATTATGGAAAAGGGAAAAGTAATTAATATTAGAACATCCTCATTACACACGAGTTCTTGATCTTTCCTGGATATGCCAAAGAGGTTTTACATATTTATTTGTTGCAAATTGAACATAGTTTAGTTTAGTTTATTTCTGTACATAATTTTAAATAAAGGAGGCATTATTGTCCTAAAAAATTTATACGAAACACCAAATGTTGATTGTAATTCTTCAACTATAAGAGAATAAATTCATTTCAGAGCTTTATTATAAACAATTCAATTAACGTATTCAATAAATTTTTATATATGAATTGATGTAGTTATTCTCTTTCGATTCTACAAGCATGACTAACAAATCATTCCACTTTTGTTTGCATAAGACAATTGGTTAAGGCCTACTTTTACAATTCTTCTTCTTTTTTTTTAATTTAAATAAAGGGGTTTCGATTGGCTCAATTTATCATATGGTGAACAATACTGTCAAATTATTTTTTACGACAAAACTTTAGACACATACTCTTCCACATGAGATGTTAATCATAATCATAAGTCCTTGTTTGCATTATATTTTTTTTTGTTAGATCACTTTTGTTTCATTTTCAAATTGTTTGATTAGATTGGATTTTTTTGGTTTCATAATCATTTGCATTGGGGCGAAAGGTTTAAATGTTAATCATCAAAAATGGATTCCAATTATTCTACAATTATTTATTTTGAATCATGTTTTATTTATCAATCTTTTCTAAAATCTGATTGAGAAGGGATTGCCGATCCATAGTTAATGATACTCTAGGGCAAGTTAGTCATTCGAAGCCTACATCTTTTGAAGTCTTGTATGTGAAGAGAAATTTTCAAGCTGATTTTATAAGAAGAGGCTATCCCTTTATCCATGGTGGAACACTTCCCAAGTCTCGCCTTTATACATAAACTTAGTTGCTTTGACTATCTTTATCCTTATAATTATCACAAATCAATACACAAAGCTATTTTTTTAAATTAGATTATGCAATTACATTCTAATTGGATCCTTCTTTATGAGGAAATGAGTGGGGCTTGCATTGTTATCATCTCAAACCTCTCAATGCCACCCCACTCTCTTAAGGAGTATAGTGGCTTCCCCATCCATTAAGTATTATGTTATGATATTAACATTGAATGTAGCCCAATCCTTTTCTTTAACATCTCTAGAAGTAAGTTGGGAAACATGAGGTCTTATTACAAGCCTACCTATTCATGATCATACCTTCTTATGGAATGACTTTAATAATATCTGGTCATCAAACCAGGGTACTGGCTGGTAGCCGCTAAAACAGTTGCAAGATGGGGGGTCTCATCACGACCCAACCCACTCATTATCTGTAAGTTGGTGTGAATGACACTATCACCAAGTCGGGGCAGTGGTTTCCAGTTTCTTTCTAGGAATGAAAATCTTTAACAAGGATTGATAAGTTTTGCATATTTAACTAATGGATGGGATACAAGTAACTTATTGGGTTAAAAGGTAACCCATTGAGGTTACAAACACGTACTCGCAGCAAGGCCATACCTATGGTATTTGAGGATAATCATTAAGATGACATCTTCTAGTCATCACAAATTGTTCGTTTAGAGTGTGTTTCAATAGAAAATATTTTTTGTTAAAAATATAATCAATCAATGTTTGTATTTACATTTTTAGTGTCAGTTAGAAGGGAATTATTAAAATATCAATTGTAGCTGGGTAAATATTTATAAGGTTGAATTGTTAATGTGGTACACATGTTTTAGGGGAAGCTTTCCTTTTGGTAAAAGCCTCGTCTTTCACCCCTTTATACACATACAAATAATATCTTTCCAAGGAAGATATAATTGCTCCATCCTAGCGTGTCACCATTTGTTGTAGGCACAACAGATCCCATGTTATTTAAAACACGAGAGCCCCAATTACACATAAGAAGGTAACAGTTTGAATTCCTTAAATCATTATAAAGGCCCTTGTCACATTTGTCGTGGTTTCTTTGTAATCTAAATTAGTCAAAGTCAATTTTTTGAATTTATGCATGATTTGTGTGTTTTTGATGAGATGCGGAAGACTACCTTTTATTGAATAAAATTGTTTCATCCCATAACATGCACCCCGTAACCCACAAGTTACAGAATGTAGGATTCTGTAGTTTAAATATTTGATGTTTTCCATCCCACAAACCACATCCCAAAAAATGTGGAATGTGGGATGTAGAAAAGTTTTTCTGTGTGCGATTTGGTCATCCCACATGTGCGGAATGCAGGGTGTCGGAAGTAATTTATTTTATGATTTTTGTCGTGTGTCCCCGCAACCCGCAACCTGAAAATTGCGGAGTGCAGGAAGTAGTTTGATTTATGATTGTGTTGTGTGTTTCCGCAACCCGCAATTGTGGATTGCAGATTGTGGAAAGGGTGTGTATATTTGCGAAATAAACACCCACAACTCTTCTCCTTCATTCTAGATCTTTGGTATTTTTTGGATTGTTTCCTTTCATACTGATCTCTAGCTTATATTTTATCTTTTATTCATTTGATTTGGTTCTATGAGCTTGGTGGTTAGCTTACCATGTTATCTTTCACATTCCCCACCTAAGCATGGTCTTCACTGCACAAACTGATTATTTGAGATAATTGTTGGTTATTACGTTTGCTCTGGGATTCAGATTGATTTCATCATTTCTTCTTTCATACTTTTGTGTAACGCAATAGTTCGATATTTGGCCTTGATTGAGTTTTATTTTCCCTTTTGCATGCCTAGAATTGTAATGTAAATATTTTAAATAATATTGGTCTTTGGGTTATTTTCTTATATTAGTTTAATGTTTTTAATGTTTGGTTTAAGATTATTGAAATCTTTTAAATATTCATGGTTATGTTTTGAATTTCATTAACTTAACTTGTGTATTTTGTTTTATCCATATATTAAATTTATACACAATTGCATGTTATGAAAATTAAAAGAACACATGTTTTAGTTTGTTTGAATCCTAAACTCCCTAATTTCTATGAGATTTGGTTTTATGATTATTTGGAAATTTGTGGAACTAGAATTCAACATTCACGAATGTGAAATTAGTTTGATCATGGTTAAGTCTTTTATTTCCAATAAGCTAATTTGATTTTGAAAATATAACTTCTATTTTTCCATTTTGCAATCTAAAGGGATTTTCATTTATTATTCTGCAAAAGGAAATATTATTTTCTGGGTTTTTTATTCTTGGAAAATGATTATGTTAGAACCCTATTTATGGAATTCATTAACTCTCCTATATTATAGAAGTGATTCTTTTCCTATATACGTAATTTGTTTCCAACATTTATTTTCTTAAGAATTAAATTGTAAATGGTTTTTATAATTTGTAGGTTTAGGGTTTTCGATATTGGATTTCCTTTCACTTTGTAAATATTTATAAATTTTTTATATTTTCTCTGTTATTGTTTTATTTCAATATATTTCATACAACCTTTAAGAAAATTTTAAAAAAATCATTTTTAAAGCTTTCCAATCATTTGTATGCGTTTGAGCAACCTTTAGTTTTGCTAAAATTCAACCTTTCCGCGATTCCTTCCCGCAACCCGCATTCCGCAACTTGCGGAATGCGTATTGCAGGATGGATTGAATAAAATTTTGATATTTTGTGATGCCACATCCCGCATACCGCAAGTTGCTGGTTGTAGAAATCATTTTTTCACATTTTCATTCCTGCATCTTTCTGGACCCTAAATTTATCTTAGGTTATAATTTAATTTGATTTTGGGTTTGTAAATTTTGGTAGTTTTATTTTTCACTTAGGATTTTAATTTGGTTTTGGATCTTTGTTTTTTCCCCATTTGTTTAAATGATTTTTTTAAACAAATTCAAATTTTCTTCCCAACATGTGATTTCCAATTTAGTTGGGAATATTAATTTTGGATCTTTTTGTTTTTGTTTAGTTTTATTTATTTGGAAAATAATTAACACAGAATAATAGATTTGATTGTTAAAATCAATGGCCACAATTGACTTTGCAGTAAAATCAACGGTTACTAAGCCTTAAATTCCAAGAGAATAATCTTGAGTTAATATACTATTTGTATCAAAACATTTAAAAAAATGGATTGTTGAATGATGATATTGATTGCTGGGAAAAGGATAATTTTACATTATTTAAAAATTTATATTACATTCTACCTTGGTTAATGAACCCTAATTGATATAATTTTTTGCAGGTTTGTAGGGATTCTAAGCCGTGCAGATTACCAAAGATAATATAATCAAACTATGGTTGTGCTACCAATTTGAAGTTTAACGGTGAAAGTTTTGTCTTCCAGGAATGGATATCATTTATCTTTAGTATCACAAATTGGATTGGTCCCAGATAGAAGGAAGCTCCAACAAAAATTCATTGATTGTTGATAGAAAAGATACAAGCTGATATGAAATTAATGAAGACCACATTTATTTGTTTTAGAAGCTGAATCACACCAGAAGAGGGAGGCGAATTTTGGGCTCCATTTTTCGTCAAACCGTGAAGATTATGATAAGAATGTTGAAAACCCACTTCAAAAATTGGGTCTTTTACTCCTAAACATGGGCCGTTTTAGAAATATCTCAATCGATTTGGAGAAAAGCATGCCCAAATAGAGGAGTATTTTTAGAAGTTGGTTGCGGCCGGTTTTGATGGGAGCTGAACGAACCAGAGTTCTCGTGGTTGGATCTTATCCTTCCATTGCTTTTCTCTACTATAAAATTGACCCAAATGTCGGAGAGAAAGGGGGGTAGGAATGCTTGACAGAGCTTCATATATTTCTCTTTTATGCTTTGAAAACGCTGCTGCCAAGGAAGAGGAAAGATTGGCACAAGAGACTAAAAGCACCTTTTCTTTTATGAGTTTTATGTAATTTCTTACAGAACTTGATGTAATACAGTATGGTTGTTATTTCATATCTCTTGTCATTCATGAGATTAAATTTCTTTAACTGATCTCAATTTTTCTTGTTTCGAATGGACAAATGATGTTGTTGTTTATTTGCAATTTATAAATGCATTTATTTATAACTTAGATTTCTCTCTGTTACTAATTCATGCATTGATAAAGCTTTAAGTAATTTCTTCTTTTAACTGTCTTTATCTATTTCTGCAAGTGATTGAACAGTGAAACTTTACAACAAGAAATGTTGGTTTTTCAACTGACATGTGTTATGTAGATTAACTTTGAATGATATAATCTTAAGTTGCTGTCAATTGATTTTTATTAATTGATTTTAAGTTAGGTGATAAGATATTGATCTAATTTATATTTCTGTTGATTAGATGAAAATACTTGTTTGTTCACACCTCTGGTTCACCTGCAAATGAACTCAAAATCCTCTTCAGGTAGCTTAGATTTAGATCAAGTTTTCTTTCCTAGTTAGATTTGAGTTTACTTTTCTTTACATCACCCACCTTGTTTTCCAATCTAGGAAAAATATCCTTTGTGGATCAAACTCACAAAAGCCGGTAGAGGCTATTGAAATATCCGTGGGAGATCACTACCTTAAATAGGTCAAGGATAAAGCAATAGTTGCATGGGATTTCTTGAAGCCTTTGGCTGGGTCTCCTTCCTATGTTGTAAGTCTTAGACACCCTTTTTAGCCACATCCACAACTGAGGCTTCAACAGACACATGGAAAAATCTTATTATAATGGACTTGAAAAATTTATTGCCTGTAAATGGGAATATGTATGTAACACCTCGTTAGGCATGTTTACCCCTGGTAATTCACCGATAAAGTCTAGGTATACCTAAGTGACAGGGGGGAATCCCTGGAAACTCACTGGTAAAGTCATGTTGACCTAGGTTATAAGGGGGGCATGAGGATATTCCTCTGTTAAAAATTTGAGAGGGTTGATGATTTACTCGAAGTCAAGTTTTAAGGGGTAATTGCTAGGGTTAACCTTTACTCAAGAATGAGTCAAATGGTTTAGGTCTCAACATGTGGTTTTGAGCCCATGGTATTTGGTAGCTAATAGTATTGACCCAAGGTATTGCATGGAATTAAGCCTATAAAATGCTTGCGACACTCCATTTTAATGTGGCCTAGAGCTGAGAAGGTGAGCTCACTTGGCTTGGTTGGTCAGTTTTTCCCTGCATGAGGTTTTCCAGAGTAAAGTTGTGTGTGTATCTTAAATGTGTTTCTATGTCATTTTTTTCCCTCATTATTATTTGTGTATGCTTGTCTAAACCTAAAAGAATATTGATGTCTTTCTAGTCCTAGGTTGAAGATCATGTCTACAAGTAGTAGCTTGCAGTTGAAGGTTGTAACCTTCACATCTCAGTTGTAGCTGAGATCTCTTGGGAGATTTTTGTCTCCTCTAAATATTATATTATCTTATGGACATTTTGTCAACGATATGCATTGATATTTCCATATGAAATTTTTGTACTCCCATATTAATGATGAATTAATGAGCAATATGGTTATTGAAAGTTAATTGATAATAACTAAAGTTGTGATTTCAAAGAGATATTGATTCACACCCCCACCCTCTTAGTATCTCAATATGTTCAACATAAAAAATTATCAATCTAATTAATTCGACTAATATTACAATAAGTTACACTATTTTCTTTTTGCATACTTCTTGTTTCTAGAGAACTTAGATTTAATCTCTCTTCACACAAATAAGGGACTTAAGAACTGTTGAAATATTAGTATGTTCTTTTCCCTACACCGACAAAGTGATCACAACAAATAAAAAAGGAATCCAAGAATGAAATATCTCCCTTAACACATTTCTAGTTTTAATTGATCTTTTGCAAATCCCTTTCAATTAGTAAGTTAAATTAGGAGTAACAAACCCATGTTCATATCCTTTTGATTTATTTTATTACAATTCATTTGAAAGGTAACTTGAATTTTCCATTTCGCACACGTGTTTGCCCACTTCAAGCACACACCAAGGTACCTAAAGAATTTTCTCATTATTTAGTGAGCTCTTCATCTTGCGCCCATAAAACAATTTTGATGAAACAAACAGATTATGAACTTTGAAATACCTCCCTTATCACACCTTGATTCAAATTGAACCATAGTAAAATAAATCATTTCTTAAAAAACTTAAATTAGTCTACAAAGAGGTCACAAAACAATTTATAGTTTAAGTTAGGATTGTTGACATAGGCATAAAAACAATGCCTCTCTATCATTTTTATATAAATCACTAATGGATATTAAATTTTAGAGAACTTTCAAATCTTGCTACACCAAGTGTGAAAAAAAGGAGAAAATGTATGGTTTCAAGAACAATAAATGCATGGTTGGTTTGTTTTCATTCACCACATTGAGCCACCCATCCCTTTGTGGAGGTGACACTTGAGTGTTTAATGTCATACCCTTATCCATACTTGAGACAGGTATCTTAGTGGCAAAAATCTATGATTATCACCATGTAGAATTTGTGGGATGCATTTTCACTTGAGTCAGATTTTGGAAAACATAGCCCCAAGAACCCTCATTATAAATAACTCATTAACACCTTCACTAGTTGCATTTAGTGGTTTCATAACCATCCAACAAGAGATATATTTGAATCCTCAATTATTATTTTTGAAATGAATGGTGATGAGTTAGATAGGATCACATCATTATTTCTCTAGATTACAAATATCCTAGCATAATTTATAACATATAATTTAAAATATACATTCATACTCTCTTTCCATACACACTTGCACCATTTTGCATAAGTTATCTTTTTGATCATATTGTTTCATTTTTAAATTTTTATTTAGTTCCTATTTTAACATTTTTCCTCACATCTATCATCATAGGTGCAAGCCTACAACCATCTTGACACTATTTAACACTTTAAATCCTTCCTCCCATCAAAGGAGGATTTCCTACTACATCTCCCCCATCCTCAACATAGGAGGCCACCACTCAACACATGCACACATGCACCTATAATTAGATGCCATGTTCCTGAAAATACCTTCCTCAACATTCCCATTCATAAACCTATCATTGTCCCTCCTATCTCAAGTAGAATTATCAACCCCCCAACACAATGGTATGACCTACTCCAACCACTTTACCATTTATGGATAGTTCAAATCTTCTTGATTTATATAATCTCATTAATGACCCTATATGGCATGAACCAACATGGTCTAATATGTCGGTTAAGTTACCATTGTACATTCCAAATTTTGAAGGAAAAGTAGGGGAGGACCTAGCCAAACATGTGATGTCATTTCACTTGTGTTGATTGTCTACAAGCATAGTCAAGGACATAATTCATCTTAGTCTATTGTACATAACCATGACATGGAAAACAAATAAATGGTATGTCAATGGACCAATAGTAATGCATGCAACCTTTGTGACTGTAGTAATTATTTCCTTGGCATATTTTCAATGACCAGTTCACCATGCTCTTGGCTTAAATATTCTTTCTGAAATCAAGAAGAACACTTATACACACATTGTTGACTAGACCCACAAATGGGGCTGATGACTCAAATTGTGTAAAATCAATATCCAGCCTAAATTCATATTGGATTGGTTCCTTAAATATATCCTACCCATGATTTCCAAAGTCATCACAACCACCATGCCACAAACTAAAGATGATGCTATCCTCAAAGGACAACCTTTTTGTTTGATACATTCGTAGTCATGGCACATATATACAATAATTCTTGGTTACCCTTTTCATTGGGATCTATATCAATCCCATTCAACAGTTTGAATAGTTTGAATAGTTGAATGCAACAACCCCCCCTAACACACCAAATCAAGGAAGAATAAAAGTAAAAATAAACATGAAAACCTAACTCTTGGACCAGAGGGAAACACCCCTAACTAAGAAAATCATAAGTATGGAAACCAAAACTAGAACATTGGTGTGGAAATTGAACCCAGGTGTTAGAACAATTACACTCACAACAATTGCCAATTATACATGCAAATTACTCACAAAAGAGACTGAATATGGAGCTGAACACTAATCTGTATTGAAATAAGTGTACAATAGCCAACCCTGTGAAGTCATAGGCTACCACAATAAATAATTACATGAGGGATTCGAATGCATGAATATTCCATTCAAATCTAGTCAAAAGAAGGCTTACTAAATCTAAGCAAATCCCCCATAGGTGCATAAAGCAGTTTCCAAAACTATCTAGGAGCTCACGAATTGGAAAAATCAATTAGGAAAGATAATAGTGGATGGAAGGAAAAATCATACATGCTTTTCATAGGATAAAAGAGTGGAGGATGTGGAGGACAAAAAACAAGTTAACTTCACCTAGTCAAACTTTCCCAATTGCCTTAAAACACTGAAAAAGCAAACAATAAAGCAGAAAAAGAAGACATGCGCTAGGGAGGCCAGGAATAAAGCAGATTTGATTCTAGGAGGTTTCCCAAGTTCTCCATGACTCAAAATTATCAAGTTTGACCACTATGGATGTGTATATGACAACTTGCATAAGGTGGAATATGGAAACTAGGCAAATAAAAAATGGATTAATTAATGTCTAAGGTAGCTAACTATGGGTTGATTATTCTAACACCCCCCCTTAATCCTGACTTATGAGTAAAATATCAGAAAATTATAGGGCCTAGAAACAAGGCTTAGTCACCCTTTACATACTGCATGTCCATTTAACTAAGGAAAGAGGCAAAAACCCAGTGGGAAAAATCCTCCCTTAAACATGGACTATAAAACAAAATTTGGAAATCTTGTCATCACTCATGCTTCACAGCATGATCAGCAATCCCCAGCAGTGATTTGAGATTGCTGAATTTATTCTCACAAATACTTAGGTGAAGATATCAGCTACTTGTTCTGAAGATGAACAGAAGAGTAGGTGAATGGTGCTATCATGCACAAGCTGTATGATGTAGTGCATATGGATCTCAATGTGTTTGGTTCTCTGCTTTTGAATTGGATCATTGCAGATTTGAATGGTACTTTGATTATCATAGTAGATAGTAGTTGAGTATTCTGATTCGAATCCACACTCTCCAAGTAACCCTTGCAACCATAAACATTGAGTTGCTGCATTTACAACTCCTCTGTACTCTGCTTCTGTAGATGAGAGTGCAATGGCACTCTGTTTCTTGCTTAACCAGCTGATTGGCCCTTCTGCAAGCATGAACACATATCCTAATGTTGACTTTCGATCTGTGCTGTCACCTTCCCAATCACTGTTAGTAAACCCAATCAAATCAAGATCAGATTTAGCTTTATAGAAGATCCCATGTGTCCTTGTTCCCTGAACAAAGTTAAGGATCCTTTTGGCTGCTTTCCAATGGATCTCATGAGGCTGATCCATGTATCTTGAAGCCACACTTACTGCATAAGAAATATCAGGTCTAGTATGTGTAAGGTACAACAAACATCCAATCAATTGCCTATACAGTGTATTGTTTACCATAGGTGAAGAATCAACTTCTTCAAGCTTCACTCCTGAAAGGAAAGAAGTCTTGCTTGGATTGCAATATTTCATTTTGAATTTGTTCAGAAAATCCAAGGCATACTTGGACTGATGGAATTTTATTACATCTTTGGTTTGAGCAATCTCGAGCCCCAAGAATTGGCTCAATAGCCCCAAATCTGTCATGGAGAAGGCATGATTCATTGCATCATTCAAGGAAGCAGTTTTGTCCTTTGAGATTCCTGTAATGAGAAGGTCATCAAAATATAAAACAATGATCATTAATGAACCATTAATCAGCTTCAAATAGACATTTGGATCTGATTTGCATCGAACAAAATTCAGTGATAGAAGAAAGCTATCAATCTTGGCATACCAAGCCCTGGGGGCTTGCTTAAGCCCATACAATGACTTCTTTAGCTTGCACACAAGAGATGGGTTAGTAGAAAATCCTTGAGGCTGCTGCATGTATATCTCTTTAGTGAGATCTCCATTCAGTAAAGCACACTTCACATCCATGTGATGTACTTCCCATTGCTTTGAAGCTGTAATGGCTAAGGCTAGCCTAATGGAGTCCATCTTTGCCACTGGTACAAAGGTCTCATTGTAGTCTATGCCATGAACCTATGAGTAGCCCTTGGCTACCAATCTGGCCTTGTACTTCAGAGGTGAACCATCAGCAGCAAATTTGGTTTTGTACACCCACTTACATTGAACTAGCTTCCTCCCTGGGGAAAGATCAACCAACTCCCAAGTGTTGCTCTTCTAAAGTGAGATGAACTCTTCCTTCATGGATGCTTGCCATATTGGATCATCTGCTGCATTTTTATATGTCTATGGGTCAGATTCAACCATCAAATAGCATTTCTCAGCAAACATAGGATCTTTCATGCACAGAGCACTCTCAAATTTAGATCTAGTCTTCCTAGGATCATTAGGATTTCCAGCTAGTTCTCCAGCTGCATGAATAATCTTGGCTTCCCATTTTGGTCTTGTAGGACTATTAGGATATGCAATCAAATCATCATTATCAGAAATATCAGAATCAGCATGTTTAACTATCTCTTCACTTATATTCAGAGGTTCTGGTGGTGAAGAGGATTCTCCAACTTCCATTGCTGCTAGGGGCTCTTCTTGAAACTGAACACACCTTTCAATGAAGGATTTGTTTGTGCTCAAATTGATTAGCTTGTACCCTTTTGAATGTTTAGAGTACCCAAAAAATGGACACTCTTGGATGTGGGGCTGCAAAGCCTTTCTCTTTTCTGTTGGAATTCTAGCCCAAGCCCTTGAGCCAAAAATCCTGAAATGGGTCATATCTGGCTTGCGCCCACTCCATGCTTTGAAAAGAGTCATACCTTCAAGATTTTTATGAGGCACCCTATTCTGGATATAGGATGCATATTTTATAGCTTTGACCCAGTACTTTTGTGGAAAAGTCTTAGCCTCCATCATGCAGGTTTCCATCTCTTTCAGTGATCTGTTCTTCCTCTCAGCAACACCATTATGCGGTGGTGTGTAAGGGATAGAATGCTACATCTGAATACCTGCATCTACACAATATTGAATAAAATCAGACTTGACATACTCACCACCATTTTCAGATCTGAGGGCCTTGAGTTTCCTCTCAGACTGGTTTTCAACCAAAGCCTTAAAGACTTTGAAGAGGCCAAAAAATTCAGACTTGTGTTTCAGGAAGTAAACTGAGCAAAACATGGAAAATTCATCTATGAATGTCAATGCATATTTGTCCTGACTCATTGACATATGAGGAAATGGGCCAGCAACATCACTATGGATCAACTCAAGAGGTGTAGAGGTTCTCTCATGACTAGCTCTCTCAAATTTATGCTCTGGGTGTTTTCCTAGGATGCAACCTTGACATACTCCTTTGGAAAATTTAATCTTTGCTAACCCTATGACCATTTATTTTTCACTAAGATCAGAAAGGTACTTGTAATTTAGGTGGCCAAATATTTCATGCCAAAGTTTGCTTGCTTCATTAGCATGAATCAGAAGAGCAGAGGGGTTTGAGTAGGGTAGGAAGTGTGAGAACATGTATACCTTCGAAGTATGATTTGCCATTCCTTTTGCAATGAATTTACCACTTGAGATCTCTATGATCTCAACTTCATCAGGGGAGAATGTGACCTTATTTGGAGACCCTGTGTGGGTCATCTGATACACTGATAAGAGGTTAGAGGCAAGACCTAGAACATACAACACATTGCTGAACTTACCATGGTCAAGATCAATCCTCCCTTTTCCCAAAATTTCAGTGAGAGAGTCATCTCCCAGTACTATTGGTGGACCTTTCGACATGTCAAGTGAGGTGAATGCCTCCTTGGTTGAAACCATATGTCTTGAGGCTCCAGAATCAATGATGAAACTAGGTGAGCTTGATGTGCCCGCAACCAATGCATGAACTCTCTCTCTATCTTCTGAATTTGATCCTCCTTCCCTCTTCTTTGAGCTGTCTGGAAGGGAGATGCCATTCTTCTCCAGGATTTGGGTCAGCATGTCTATTTGCTTCTTCATGCAGGAGCTCTCAAAATGATTTCCCTTACTGCAGTATGCGCACTTTCTCATTTCTCCTTTGTTCTTCTTCTTCTGGTAGTTCTTCTTGGAACCTTGAGGCTCCTCCAGAGACTTGTTCTTGTCTCTATTTTGCTCAGGTGGATTTTTAGCTTTCTTCTTGCTTTTTGAATCCACCCTTGAATCTCCAGCAACCAAATCTTGGTCTTTGGATGGTTTGATGGTGCCCATCATCACCAATTTATCTTGTTCTTGTGTGAGAGATTCCATGAAATCTGTAAGGCTAGGCATTTTCCAGGCTCGAGCTGTCAACTTTGTGGCATAGAAGGTCGAAAAAAACACAGAATAGTCAAGGCCAAGCTTCGAGAGTATGGCCAAGACCAGCTGATCATCCTTCTTTTAGATCCCACATTGTTTTAGCTGCAAAACAAGTGCTTTGAACTTGGAAAAATATAGTTGCATGGATTCAAAGCTATTGGGACTCAGGGAGATCAATTCATTTTCAATTTGATGTCCTCTCATCTCATCTGTATTTCCAAAAAGATCAACAAGATTCTCCCATACTTCATTCGGTGATGTCAATCCATCAAGATGGAAAAGGAGGTCTCTGGATATACTCAGACACAGGAGACCATAGGCCTCATCCTTCCTGTTGTGTCATTTTATCTTCTTTGCAGCTACATTGGGCTCTGCTTCTGTTTCCATAGTCACTCTGTAGAGGCCTTTCTCTCTCAACAGTATCTCCATCTCTTCTTTCCATTCAAATAAATTAAATGGAGTCAAGATGATAATCTGAGATTGATCCATAGCTCAGAAATTGTCCCGTCAATCAGCAAAATGCTCCCAGTCAATGATGTCGAACCTACAAAACAAATTGGAAGGAGAAAAATAAATATACAAAGGATCTTATACCATGTGGAAATTTAACCCAGGTGTTATAACAATTACACTCACAACAATTTCCAATTACACATGCAAATTACTCACAAAAGAGACTGAATATGGAGCTGAACAATAATCTGTATTGAAATAAGTGTACAATAGCCAAACCTATGAATTCATAGGCTGCCATAATAAATAATTACATGATGGATTCGAATGCATGAAGATGCCATTCAAATCTAGTCAAAAGCAGGCTTACTAAATCTAAGCAAATCCCCCATAGGTGCATAAAGCAGTTTCCAAAACTGTCTAGGAGCTCACGAATTGGAAAAATCAATTAGGCAAGCTAATAGGTGATGGAAGGACAAACCATACATGCTTTTCATAGGAGAAAAGAGTGCAGTATGTGGAGGACAAAAAACAAGTTAACTTCACCTAGTCAAACTTTCCCAATTGCCTTAAAACACTGAAAAAGAAGGCAATAAAGCAGAAAAAGTAGACATGCACTAGGGAGGCCAGGAATAAAGCAGATTTGATTCCAGGAGGTTTCCCAAGTGCTTCATGACTCAAAATTAGCAATTTTGACCACTATGGATGTGTAGATGACAACTTGCATAAGGTGGAATATGGAAACTAGGAAAATAAGACAAAAATGGATTAATTAATGTCTAAGGTAGCTAACTATGGGTTGATTATTCTAACAATTGGTACCAACAAACCACCACACCAAGGAAAGAATAATAATCTATAGACTAATTTTTATTTCACAATGTGCAATGAGTACAACCATTAAAATCACCATTATTCATTGATCCCTTAGTCCCAAGAAGCAAACTAGCACAAATTGTTCCCAAGGGAATAACGCCACACCTCCATTAGTAGATCTTTACAAATTCCACATCCTAGCGGTGACCCTATCTCTAGGATATCAAAGCCACATCTACAACATATTTTTCACAATGAACATATGAGAGTGACACAAATTACCAAATTATAGATGATTCGGCTCAATCCCCCACCGTTATTCCATATTGGAGGTTCTCTAATCCCACCCTTCCAAAAATAAGGCTCTACTAATACCACTATGTTCCATAGATTCTTGTTATTCACACCTTGTGATATTCGATCTTAAGAGTGGTGAACCTTGATTGTCATCAGCAATCACCTTCCAAATACTTGTCACAATCAAGAATTGCATTACTCATTGATGCATCATCAATGAAGGTGATTCTATTTTTGTAATGTCTACAATAGTTTGGAAATAATTAGGCTTCCTAGATATTGTTCCTGTTTCTATGACTCTTCATTCCTATTATGGCCATCCTTTACACCAGAACATACCTATCGAACTATGGATCACCATGGTCCTGCTTGATTTTGATAATTAATGACCCTATCTAGCATGAACCAACATGGCCTAATGTGATGGTTAAGTTACCTTTGTACATTCCAATTTTTGAAGGAAATTAGGGGGGATACCTAGCCAAACATGTGATGTCATTTCACTTGTGTTGCTTGTCTAGAAGTATAGTCAAAGATATCATTCATCTGAGTCTATTGTATATAACCCTTAAACGGACAACAACTAAATAGTATCTCAATGTACCAATAAGAACACAAGAAATATTTGTGACTGTAGAAACTATTTTATTGACATATTTTAGCTCCCAATTCAACATGATCTTGTCTTAAAGATTAAGTTTCTTAAATCAGAAAGAACACATATACACACATTTTTTACCACACCCATGAATGGCATCAATGACTCAAATTGTGTAAAATCAATATCCAACCTAAATTCATACTAGATTGATTCCTTTAATATATCCTACCCAGGATTTCCAAAGTCATCACAACCACCATGACACAAACTAAAGATGAGGCTATCCTCAAAAGAAAAAAAAATGATTTGATATATTCCTATTCATGGTATGTATATACAATCATTCTTAGTGACCATTTTCATTGGCCTCTAGATCAATCCCCTTCAACAATTTTAATAGTTTGAACACTTGAATGCAACAACCCCCCCTAATATACCAAATCAAGGGATAATAAAGGTAAAATTAAAAATCAAAACCCGACTCTTGGGATAGGGGGAAATACCCCTAACTAACCAAATTGTAATGATGGAAACTAAAACCAGGACACTAGTACCACCAAAACACCAAACCACCAAACCAAGTAAAGAACAATAATCTATAGACTAAATTTTTTGCCAACATGTGTGGTGAGTACAACCATTAAACTCACCATTATTCATTGATCCCTAAGTGCTAAAAATAAAACTAGCACAAATTGTTCCCAAGGGAATAATGCCACTCCCCCTAATAGTGTGTGTTACAACACTCCTTTTCCAATCAAGGAGTTATTTCTCACTATAAAGAGGCTTGACCACCAAGTAACCCTCCCCTAGTTGGAGAGGGTTGTTTCCAAAATTTCTACATGAAATATATCGACATTTATCTCCATACATGCAATTGATCCTACACTACCCACATAGTGTGAGGATTCCCAACCTCCATTAGTGGATCTTTACAACTTCCATATCCTAGCGGTGACCTTATTTCCAAGATATCAAATCTGTGTCTACAACGTAGTGTTTACAATCATCATATTAGAGTGGCACAATATTACAAAATTATAGATGATTTGGCTCAATCCCCCACCATTATGTCCATATTGGAGGTTCTCTAATCCCACCCTTCCAAAAATAAGGCTTTACTAAGACCACTAGGTTCCATAGATTCTTCCTATTCACACCTTGTGATATTTGAACTTGATAGGGGTGAACCTTGATTTTCATCATCAATCACATTCCAAATAATCATCACAATCATGAATGCCATTATTCATGGATGCATCATTGATGAAAGTGCTTCTATTTGTGTAATGTCTACAATAGTTTGGAAATAATTGGGCTCCCCAGATATCGTCCCTTTGTCTATGACCCTTGAATCCTATGATGACCATCCTTTGCACCACAACATATCTACCAGAATGTACTTATCGAACTAGGGGTCAATTTGGTCTTTCTTGATGTTCATGTCATTAATGCACAAATATACTATAACATCCTCTATAAATGTAGTTACATGTACATCATGAAGGTGTAACCTTCCTCTATATTATGTGTCATGATGTTTCACCATAAGGGGAAAGTGGTCACACTTGAGCAACTTATGTATTGTTAGAAACACCTTATGAACAATCAAAATAATACACTCAGCATGGCCCATATTTTAGCAAGATAGGACCGTGAGTCTTTAACACTAACTCCCTACTTGGGGTATATAATACACTTCCACTAGTCATACTGTCGATGACTAAAAATCTCATGTGCACTGTATTTACCTATATAAATGAACCAACATTATTTGCTTCCACCTTTACATCCTCACCAAACAATTATATCTAAATTGAATAAGGTACCATTCCCTCCCCTATAGTGGTGTTAGTTTTAGATGTACTATTCACCCCCCACCCCCAAAGCATACATGGAATTATAGACATGGCCACCCTTAACATCCATACCTAGGAGTAACCCTAAAGATATAAGTATATATAAACTTTAAAGAAATTTCTCTTATCAATTCCTCACCATCCATCCCATGGATTGCAACATTGAACATGGAAATACTGTCGATACCAACCAATTCCATAGTTGGAGGCGTCAATCCCTAAGTGATGGAAGTTTAAGCCTCCCCTATTAAGCCACCTACATGAGTTCCCTTGTGCAATAGATAATATTATTGGGAGGGAATATATCAATGAAATTATTTTCCTCCTTTCATTGTAAGTTGTAACCACGTTGTAACCAAGGAAATAATAGATCTAATGGTTAGTATGAAAAATACTAAGAAATTAAATCCATCAACTAAGTTACTACGTATAAAAAAAATTTCTAATTAACAACATTTCCAAAATTATATAAAAAACATACTCAAAGATAAAGCATAACCAAATTACTAATGTCCACTACAAAATATTTTAATACAACGGTGTCACCTTAAGGAATGCAACTTCCAAGTGGTATCCAATGCTCCCTTTGAGAGGGTCCTTTGTGTTCTCTGCAATGGCTATCAGACTAACCAAGAATAATGAGGAAAATACACTTGAATTATGATGAAGATCAAATGAGAGCTTAATATGGAAATGATTGAAAAGTATTGGGGTGAAAGAGAATTCTTTCAAACCAAATATTATAGCATAAATTTCCTTTGCTATTTTCTAAATATTTGCATACATGAGGCATTGTTTTATAGTTGTATATATAGTCTATAAATATCTACTTCAACATGTGAAAAAAGTCTCCCCTAAAGTGACCTCCCAAGTGCATGAGTGGAGTTAATTCAAGTTTGTAGGTTGTATAGTGTAGTTAAGACAACTTGAATTCTCTACAAAAATTATAAATTTGTATCTTTTGCACAACCATGTGACTTTCATAGGATTTTCTACACTATCATGCATGTATGCATTTTATAAATCTGTACAATATGTCATGTGGGAGTTCCTTTTACTTTTCATCCTTTGTCACTTCTATGATTGATGACCAATCATCATCATTAACAAGACTCACCATTGGTACATCACCAATGAATACCCTAGTGTTATCCCATTAGACTTAGTCTCTACCATCAAAACTAATCTATGAATCCATTGACTCATATAGCTTGATAGACATGGAACATACACACAATTATGCCTTTTCAAACAATCATACTTCAATCCTACCACAGTTGGACATCGTATTCCAAATAACTTCCTCAATCATCTAATTCACTCAGATGAGGACATGATGGAAGCCATGATTTCTTCGAGGACACTATGGGAATGTCTACATCATCACTCCTACTTATTTCCTCATAACACATACACTAACAATATGGTTGATCAATATACCATCAAAACTAATGATTTTATCCCTCTTATCCACATTTATTGGTTCATAAATCCTATCTCTTACCATAATGCTTTCAAGGAAGGAAACATGGCCAAAATTTCACCTATCATTAAGGTGGATGTTCTATTACTTCTAGCGTGGTTAAGAACATCTCACTTGGATCTTATTTTTCACAACAAGAAGTCATCACTTACAAAGCATTCTTCCAATATTTTCAATATGTTTTTACCTAGTTATATGTAGAAATTATAGGAATCCACATATATGGATTATTGAACATCATATTGAA
Organism: Pseudotsuga menziesii; assembly: GCA_001517045.1. Taxonomy (NCBI): domain Eukaryota; kingdom Viridiplantae; phylum Streptophyta; class Pinopsida; order Pinales; family Pinaceae; genus Pseudotsuga; species Pseudotsuga menziesii. Next base: position 163,753 of record LPNX011037623.1, on the reverse strand, counting down.
ACATGGCCTAATGATTCATTAGTATGACATAGAAAAAAATTGGTAAACCCCTGTAATGCACCTAGTATAAAAGTAGAAACTAAGAAAATCCACCATGCAGGGTTTATCTATCGTATTTCATGCACATATTGGGTATCCAACCTCGTCCTCATAAACAATAAAGAAGAAACTATTTTTGTATGCATTGATTTTAGAGATCTAAATCAGGGTTATCCAAAAGAAAACTACCAAAACTCTTCATCAACAAACTTGTTGATACTTACACAAGACAAGATGTCCTTGTTATAGCTCAAAATGACACATCTCTACCTTGTGGAAATTGAACCCAGGTGTTAGAGCAATTACACTCACAACAATTGCCAATTACACATGCAAATTACTCACAAAGGAGACTGAATATGGAGCAGAACACTAATCTGTATTGAATAAGTGTACAATAGCCAACCCTGTGAAGTCATAGGCTTCCACAATAAATAATTACATGAGAGATTCGAATGCATAAGGATTCCATTCGAATTTGGTCAAAAGAAGGCTTACTAAATCTAAGCAAATCCCCCATAGGTGCATAAAGTAGTTTCCAAAACTGTCTAGGAGCTCAAGAATTGGAAAAATCAATTAGGAAAGATAATAGGTGATGGAAGGAAAACTCATACATGCTTTTCTTAGGAGAAAAAGGGTGGAGGATGATGAGGACAAAAAACAAGTTAACTTCACCTAGTCAAACTTTCCCAATAGCCTTAAAACTCATAAAAAGCGGGCAATACAGCAGAAAAAGCAGACATGTGCTAGGGAGGCCAGGAATAAAGCAGATTTGATTCCAAATGGTTTCCCAAGTGCTCCATGACTCAAATTTAGTAATTTTGACCACTATGGATGTGTGGAGGACAACTTCCATAAGGTGGAATATGGAAACTAGGCAAATAAGACAAAAATTGGATTAATTAATGTCTAAGGTAGCTAACTATGGGTTGATTATTCTAACACTCCACCTTAAGCCTGACTTATGAGTAAAATATCAGAAAATTATAGGGCCTAGCAACAAGGCTTAGTCACCCTTTACATACTGCATGTCCATTTAACCAAGGAAAGAGGCAAAAACCCAGTGGGAAAAATCCTCCCTTAAACATGGACAGTAAAACAAAATTTGGAAATCTTGTCATCACTCATGCTTCATAGCATGATCAGCAATCCCCAATAGTGATTTGAGATTGCTGAATGTCTTCTCAAAAAAAACTTTGGTGAAGATATCTGCTACTTGTTATGAATATGAACAGAAGAGTAGGTGAATGGTGCCATCATGCACAAGTTGTCTGATATAGTGCATATGGATCTCAATGTGTTTGGTACTCTGCTTTTGAACTAGATCATTGCATATTTGAATGGTACTCTGATTATCACAGTAGATAGTAGTTTAGTATTCTGATTCAAAGCCACGCTCACCAAGTAACCCTTGCAACCATAAACATTGAGTTGCTGCATTTACAACTCCTATGTACTCTGCTTCTATAGATGAGAGTGCAATGGCACTCTGCTTCTTTCTTGGCCAGCTGATTGGCCCTTCAGCAAGCATGAACACATATCCTGATGTTGAATTTTGATCTATGTTTTCACCTTCCCAATCACTTTCAGTAAACCCAATCAATTCAAGATCAGATTTAGCTTTGTAGAAGATCCCATGAGTCCTTGTTCCCTGAACAAAGTTAAGGATCCTTTTGGCTGCTCTCCAATGGATCTCATGAGGCTGATACATGTATCTTGAAGCCACACTTACTGCATAATAAATATCAGTTCTATTATGTGTAAGATATAGCAAACATCCAATCAATTGCCTATACAGTGTATTGTTTACCATAGGTGAAGAATCAGCTTCTTCAAGCTTAACTCCTGAAAGGAAAGGAGTCTTGCTTGGCTTGCAATACTCCTTATTGAATTTGTTCAGCAAATCCAAGGCATACTTGGATTGATGTACTTTTATTCCTTATTTTGTTCACTAGTGCAAAATGAGAGATTAGTGACCAAGAGACCAAAAATTTTGGTCACCACAATTTTTTTCAAGGGATAAATGACCAAAATTGATAAATTTAAGCGGGCTAACTAAAAAAGACCAAGATAAATGACCAATTTTGGTCACATGATAAAACTAAACTAAAAAAAACCAAGATAAATGACCAAATTTGGTCACGGGGTATCTAGAAAAAAATGACCACATAACAATTGGTCATTTATTTGGTCATTTTTAGTTGTGGATCAGTTCGGCAATGAAAAATTACAATTTTGACAATGTTGTATATTTTTCTAAATTCTAAGACTACAAATGGATTCATAGACCCCCTATAACTTAGTAAATTGCAGAGCTTCACGTGTTACAACTCCACTGTTAACACCAAATTAATTATGACAATGTCTC
>LPNX011037623.1:117351-139463 GCA_001517045.1 Pseudotsuga menziesii | reverse complement strand
AAGCTGGACAAATTTATTGTAAAGATCATCAATTCATTATTATATATATATGATTTATTATGATAATCATGTAAGGCGATACCTTATTTATTGATGAAGTTCAGGGAATATTACAAAACCCTGTATGAGACAAGCTTCCTCTGCACACCAAGACCTGAGTCCTCCTTGCTCCTCTCTCCAAGAGAATCCTCCATCATAACCTTAGATTCAAAATTACTTCCTTGTGCCCTACCCTTCCCCTCTTTTTATACTTGTTTGGACAGAAGGAATTTGAGGCTTATGATGGTTGGGGAAGTTGGGGAGGTTACTAAATCAATCCCAACTGCCTCAACCTAATGATATTTTTTATTTGTAAACTCATCTTAATGAAACTCATGGGTTTATGCGGAGTAACCTACAAGTGACTTGCGAGTTTTATAAAGGAAAGTTGCAATTGCAGCTTCTTATAGATAACACGTGGGTTGTACATATGGTGACCTGCCAGTAACATGCAATTTGTCAGAAGAGAACCCACAAGTGCATGGTAAGTTCATCTTCAAAAATGCGTAATGTTGAAATAGTGAGTATGTATCAAGGATCACATCCATCTATAAGGTTAGGTTCACTTCTTTCCATAGTGTCCTTTTGTGTAATGACATATGTGGGGTCATTACTCGGAGGAAGAAATTTCACTTCATGGTATAATAGGCTACAATGATTTCCATTTTTCATATCGAATGTGAGCCCATGCTTCACTACCAAACCCATGGAAGTGACTTACATCTGGTTTAATTTTACTCCATGCTTCTTCTGGTGTGATACCTTGTAAATATTTAGTGAGGGTGTGATTAACTATGTAACTTGCACCCGCATGGGTGTGGCTCATTGGCGGTTCATTTTTTATGAAGTCACTTTTTGTAAATTGGAGGTCACAAGTTCAAATCCCACCTGGATTTACCCATGTCCAATGTCTTGCGGAGGGTATGGGGAACCTAGGGGTATAGTGGTAGTAGGAATGGATCCTTGGACCTTGTGTCACATGAGTACCATCCCATCTCTAGCTGCCTATTCCCCTACTTACAAAAAAAGAAAAAAACTATGTAATTTGCACAATTCATGGCTTCAGCCCAAAATTGAAGACTTAGTCCTTTAGCTTGGATCATATAATTAGTCATTTCTTTTAAAGTGTAATTCTTTTGTTCAGCTACACCATTTTTTTGTGGTGTATATGGAACAATGTGTTTTTATCGGATTCCTTGTTCACTGCAGATAGTAGTGAACTTGTTGTTAACATATTCTCCTCCATTATCAGATCTTAACTTAAGAATTTGATGGCCAAATTGTTTTTCAATAAGGGCCTTGTAGGCAAAAAACATGTTAAATAATTTTCTCTTAACTTTTAGGAAATAAAACCAAGTGTGTCTTGAGTAATCATCAATTAAAGTTAAGAAATATTTGAAACCAAAAAATGAAGCAGATGGAAGAGTACCACACAAGTCATTATGCACAAGCTCCAAGGGAACTGAGGCGTTCCAAGAGTTACATTTGTCAAAAATGGTCTCAATGATGTTTTCCATGTACACAACCAGAACAAACACCATCCCTACAAGCTACCATCGGAATACCTGGCACCATATTGTGTTCACATAGTTGTTGCAATGAGTGATAATTCAAGTGTCAAAATCGAGCATGCCAAAGTTTGCTCAAGTCATCACTATGAGCAACACAAATTGAAGGAAACTTATATTGAACTTCAATATAGTAAGTTCTACTGCCCTTTGGAAACTTATATTCAACTTACGATGGAAATATAAATGAAAACTCAAGGTGGATAAGATCTACTCCTTCATTGTAACTAACATAAAATTGTAAGCATCCCAGTTAATCTTCATTTCATCATAATTCATTAGAAAATTTTCCAAATATTATTGTCTAATCATAAGGATATTAAGGCCATCCACATGTTCTTGAAGACATTTTTCATCGATTCACAATTCCATAGTTGAAGTTAATCAAATCTATACGACATATTTTGCTAAATTCTCATTGAATAAATGGTATATCTTGATAATTTTTTGGGAATATGCTTAAGATGTTTCATATTTTTATTTCCACACCCATCCACATGGATTTTATATTTTTTCTTATGAATAACTAATGGCATTAGATCATGAATTTTATCAACTAGAAAATTCTACATTCTCTTATAGACCATCATTGCACATTATTTACTACAAGCTTAGTTACAAAAAATTCTTTACTCATCTTTCTTTTGTAACTTTTTCAGCATACCATACATTGCATTGATATAAGGCCTCAACAAATAAAGTTGAATTTTACCTTCATTAAGAAATGTTATACATAGGTATAGATCCAACTTAAATCTATTTCTACCAAATGCAATGAGAGGTGAAAGTTTTTTCTCAAATTTTGCACTATAGGAAAGGTCTTCACGTAGAGGGATTTGATCCCTTGACATGCTTGAAGTAAATATGGTTTTATACTAGGTTAATATGTTAATATTAATATATGCTCAAATAACTCATATGTAAATCCGTGATTTAGTAATGTCTCCCTCCCAAATCGCATAGGAACAATTGTCCATTTTTTTGTTTTAATTAATTGGAATCCCTTTGTTGTTTTCAACTTTAAGTTAAGGCTATGTGGATGCGGGTGGTTTCAATGTCAACATGGACATGGGGGACATTGACGGGGCCATACAACCATTTGCATGATGGCACCATTACATCATTCCTTGGATGTGTGCCTTTACGCGACGCATGAATTGGCCATCTCCAGGACATCCAATGGGACACAACCATCACCTCAGTGTAGGGTGGTTTGAATGTGCCAACCTAGAGTCTTGGACGATGTGCCAACAACCTTAACTCTCGCCTCCTTCTCCATTCGGGTCATTTGCTCTTGGCTCTCCTACAGCTCTTCCTCCATGTTCTTCCTGCTCACTCTATCCTCTGTAATTCCTCTCCATTTTATGAATTTTCCATCCACCTTTGCTATCCAGTCATGTCTCGTAGGAAACAAGGCACACCTCATCATGGTCGTCAAGGAAGAGGTTCCCTGTCTGAAATCCAAATTTCACTCAATGCACAAGGGAGTGGGGATGGTTTTGATGCAAAAATACATGAAGTGGTGTGTCTAATGGTGAAAGATTGGGAAGATGAATTTTTTGGTGTTGTCAATGTCGTGGGATGCACCCTGGAGCGAAGAAGGAATTACTGGGTTATAAAGAATCTTCTCATCCATCTTATCCTCTATTTTCACTCCCATCCTTTGACACCTAATACTCCTGCCCCTCTTGCACCTTCCACACCTCTTCCACCTATGGCTTCTCCAGCTCCTCAGCACCCACCACTTGCTCTACCCGTCTCCACTGTCCCCCTAGCTTCATCCTTTGCACCTCCCTCTACCACCATTTCCCCATCACAATGCCGCATAAACTCTCTCTCATCTCGAAAATGCACCATTCCCCCAGCCATGGCCAAAAAGGCTTCCCCTCTCCCAGTAAAACAACCCCTTGCAGGTAGCGATGATGAGGACAATCCTTCTAGAGACGAGGCGATAGATTCTTCCAGTGATGATCCAACGGATGCGATAGATGTGCCAACTAAGCCAATCTCCACTCGCTTCGATTTCCCTATTGTTGAGGAACCTTAATACAAGCCATAACGAGGTTTTGTCATTATTTTTTATGTTCTTTCGGGAAGGTTGTTGGCTCTTCATGGCCTATTTTTTTCTGTCAGTTCTTTCTCAGGAAGCTTCATGTCTTTATGTATAAGTCACTCTTTTTGTTGGGCTTGTTTTCCCTCCTAGAGGGAGGGTGTTTTTGTTTGGATATGTTTTCCCTCTTGGAGGGAGGTTCCGATACTCTTCATAGAAATTGTCTGCCATCTAATCCCTATGAGAAGGAATGCATCTATGCATTGTAACCTTTTTTGTACCATTATTTTCTTTTTTTAATATAATATTTTCCAACTTGCAAAAAAATACTTTAAGTTAAGGCTAACATTGGATATATTTTATTTACTTAATATTTTATTATTTTAAGTACCATGTGTTAACTCCACATTAAGTACAAAATCACACCTCTCCCTCATAATAGTATGATGTAGAAACCACCTCTCCACACAATAAAGATGTATAGTTATATACCATACATCAAATATGGTAAATTATTTTCTATAATTTAAATGGAAAAAATCAAAGTGATCCCATCATTAAAAAAATACATAACAATCATAAAAACATCAATTCCTAAAAAAAATGTAACGTAAGTTCTTCATAAGGAGACTAAAAGCATCTCCCTTATGCCAATTAGTGAAAGTCTACAAATCCTACCATTATCATTGTGGAAAATAAATAAATTATTAACAAAAAACCAAAGTTGTGATAACTTAAAAGTCATTACGGTCATTGTGGAAAATTTTTTTTATTAATAAGAAACCAAAATTAAAACTTTGATTGAAAATAACGGTTGAAAATAATAATGATAATCTAAAAAGGCTAAGTTGTCTTCTAACTTAATAGATTTTTATCATAAAAGGCTAAGTTGTCTTCTAAAAAAATGGAATGAAATAATATCATATAATTCTAATTAGATATAATATCTCTAACCCTAGTTCTCTACTTGCAAGGAATTACAACATATGTAAATAAATACACCAATTTGGTCGATAATTAACATATATCAATTTACATAAACACAATCGGCCCTTTAAATAAATGTAAGTTATGCTTGCTATGACCTTTGACCTACAACCTCTCAAAGAATAGATATAGACAATACTCATCCACTCAATCCCATGTTAGTTCCAAATCCCAACTACTATTGTTGTTTTCTAGTTTATCCTACTTCACTTGAATGACATGTGATCTAGTTGCATGTTTACCTAGTGTTATACTTAGTGGTCATATGTAACGAGGACCAACCATTTGTACTCATTGTGACTCTTCCTTGAAAGAGTATTCAATGAAATTTAAATAATTCCTAGTGCATTTTGTAGGGTTTGGATGTCATGCCCATTTTTGTAGTGATGTGAGAGATGATAAGTCCCTTTATTGAGGGTTCTCGGTCCAAACTAGAATTGGTGAAACAATATCTATACATGGATTTTTATTTATTTCATGCTCTTTTATTGTTTAGCATGGTAAAAAATGAGTTCATCATGGGACAAAGTGGCTTGTTTTGAACTTCCAAAGCTCTGTGAGAATGCAGGTGCCTAATAAGCATACAGTTATGGTTGAACCCTCATATATTCCAACTAAAAATCAAAATCAAGAGTGCAAAGAATTTTAAGAACTTATTGTAATTTAAGTATGTTAATTTATGAATTACTTGTATTTCATAAGAGGTAGAATTCTTGCATTATAATATTGGATTTATGAATCCATATTGAAAAAATTCATCGTGAAAATATTCATCCATCTAAAGGTATGAATGAGTGGGATCAATAAGATATAAAAATCAATGGAAACGATAGCTATTCATATTGTTATACTGAAGATAAAATTAACAAAACATAATTTATATTTCTAAGATAATTTTAAGATGGTTTGACAAAATACCTGATGAAATTTGAAGATCCCCAAACATTTGCGGACATATAAGATTTGAATTATCTCAATCTTCAATCCACCTTTCTTTTCTTCACAACAGTTTAGAGTCCCATTTTAAACATGAAAATGTTTTCCGAGCAAACTTGATGTCAATTTTAACCTCTTTCACACGTATAGGACTATACAAGGTCAACAAAGTTATGAATGAACAAAAAATAGGTCTCTAATTTTATGCTTATTATATATTCAAATCTATTAATATGTGAGGATATTTAAACTGATAATTGCATATTGAATTGGTAACTTGTAATAGAACACATTCATTGAAAAATACCAACTAATTAATAGTGGTTGTATGCTAGTTGCTTACATGTTTTATCTTGATTTGTATTACTTGTAAAAAATTTAAGTCTAGCTTCCTAGTTTATAGTTAATCGTTGCTTTAGCTATGCTACTCAAAACTGCGCTTCATAATTAATGTTAGAATCTATTTAAACACATTGTAGAAAATATATTACAAAAACACACTAAATTGACTATCAATAGTGAGAGTCATCAAAGTCTCATTCGCATTAATAACTAGTTCATAGGAAGTGGTGATGCTCATTGACTTTCCACATATATGCATCAATAGTGATGGTCATTAAAAGTCTACCACTAAATGTGGCTATTATTCATAGGAACTAGTGATAGTCATTGATCATGACAAAAAATGCATAAATAATGAGGGTTATTAAAATCCCATCACCACAAGTCACTATTGTTCATAGGAAAGAGTGATGGACATTGAATGTCACGATAGGAGTTATTGTTAACATACCTTGACCATCATTGCATAACCTTTACTTTGGTGGCGATGCCTTTGGTGACGCTAAGTTTTTCATGATTGAGGCTCTTTTGATAGTCACCATGAAGCTATAGTGACATTTTTCACCTGTCACTAAGGAATTTTTTTGAGTAGTGTTGGTAGTGAAGTATGGGCTCACGTTCCTAATGAAAAATGGAAATCATTACAACCTAAGAGAGGGAAGTGTTTCTTTGTTGAATATTTTGGGAATGATCATCAACCCAAATCCAATAAAACTATTATCACAAGAGATGTTAAATTTGATGTAAATTGCTCGAGTTGTGATCCTAACTCATAATTTATGTTGTCTTCAACATGTAATCCATCTTCCATGATTTTTCCATCTTCAACTCCCAACAATTTTGGTAGTGGTCCTATTCTACTTCCTTCTTCAGATGATAATAGTGAGTAGGTGGAGGTGGAATATTTTACTCACTATATAGTAAGTTCTACAACCCTTTGGAAACTTATATTAAACTTATTAAGGAAATATAAATCAAATCTCAAGGTGTATAAGGTCTACTTCCTCTATTGTAACTAAAATAAAATTGTAAGCATCCCACTTAATCTTCACTTGATGACAATTCATTAGCAGACTTGAAAAATACTATTGTCTAATCATAAGGATATTAAGGCCATCCACATGTTCTTGAAGAAAATTTTCATCCATTTAAAATTCCATATTTAAAATTAATCAAAGCTATTAGACCTATTGTTCTACATTTTCATTGAACAAAGGGGATTTCTTAATGGTTTTTTTGGAAATATGCTTAAAATGTATCATATTTTTATTTCCACACCCATCCACATGAATTTTATATTTTTTTAATGAATAATTAATGGCATTAGATCATGAATTTTCTCAATTAGAAAATTCTAGATTCTCTTTTAGGCCATCATTGCACATTGTTGACTACAAGATTAGTAAAAAAAATTACTCATCTTTCTTTTGTAAGTTTTTTGGCATACCATACATTGCCTTGATATAAGGCCTCAATAAGTGTGTTAAATTTTACCTTCATTAAGAAATGGTATACAAAAGTATGGATCCAACTTAAATCTATTGCTAACAAGTGCAATGAGAGGGATCAAATTATTTAGAGGTAAAAACGTTTTCTCAAATTTTACATTATAGAAAACTTTTCCACCTCAAGAGATTTGATTCCTTGACATGCTTGATAGATATGAATAAAGTTGGTTTAATCCTATTTTAATATGTTAATCCTCATATATGTTCAAAAAAATCATATGTAAATCCATGATTTAGTAATGTATACTCCCAAATACCATAGCTAGAATTATCCATTTTTTTGTTTTAATTAATTCGAATCCCTTTTTTGTTTTTAACTTTAAGTTAAGGCTAACATTGGATATATTTTATTATTTTAAGTACCATGTTTCAACTCCACATTAAGCAGAAAATTGGGCTTCTCCCTCATAATACTATGATGTAGAAAGCATCTCTCCACACAATAAAGGTGTATAGTCATATACACTACATCAAATATGGTAAATTAGTTTCTATGATTTAAATAGTGAAAATCAAACTCCTCATCATTAAAAAAAAATACATAACAATCATAAACACATCAATTCCTAAAAAAAATGTAATGCAAGATCGTAATAAGGAGACTAAATGCATCTCCCTTATGCTAATGAGTGAAAGTCTACAAATCCTACCATTGTCATTGTGGGAAAAAAAAATTATTAACAAGAAACCAAAGTTATGATAACTTCAAAGTCATCATGGTCATTGTGGAAAAAACAAATTATTAATAGAAAACAAAAAATATGATAACTTCATAGTCATTAAAAATCATTTCAAAGTCGTTAAAAATCATTTCATGTTAAAATAGTTCAAAACAATTGAAAATAACAATGATAATCTCAAAACTTTCATTGAAAATATAATGACTTCAAAGTCATTTAAAATCATTTCATACTGAAATAATTCAAGATATATAAAAATAACAATGACAATCTCAACCCTAAATAGATATAATATCATATAATTCTAATCAGATATAATATCTCTAACCTTAGTTCTCTACTTGCAATGAATTACAACATATGTAAATAAACCGATTTGGTCGATAATTAACGTATATCGATTTACATAAACACAATCGACCCTTTAAATCGATTTACATAAACACAATCGACCTTTTAAAGAAATGTACCTTTAAATCGATTTACATAAACACAATCGACCCTTTAAAGAAATGTAAGTTACGCTCGCTACGACCTATGATCTACGACCTGCTCTCAAAGAATAGATATGGACCATACGCAATCCCATGTTACTTCCCAATCCCATCTACTGCTGCCGTTGTATGCTTTATCTTCCTCATACCTGATTTCCATTTGTTACACGACACAGCTATTAACCTTTAACTTGATAGACTCTTAGCCTTTGTTCAAAGGCTAAGTTGTCTTCTAAAAATAGAATGAGAAAATGAAATAAGAATATCATCTCTAACCCTAGTTCTCTACTTGCAACGAATTACAAAATATGTAAATAAACATACCGATTTGGACGATAGTCATCCACTCAATCCCATGTTACTTCCCAATCCCAACTACTGCTGCCGTTGTCTGCTTTATCTTCCTCGTCAGCGTTCTTTGATGATTCTCCACTGGACTTTTGAATGCATCCCTCATCAGCGTTCTTTGATGATTCTCCACTGGACTTCTGAATGCAGTCCTCCATTTTAGCTAGTAATGCCTCCGAAGGTTTCGTCGATAATGACTGAAAATCAGTAGGGGCACTTGATAAAATGGCCCTGCAGGTATTACTAAAATGCGAAAGTCCTTCGAACTGTTGTATGTTTTGTTTGTAAAGATGCACTACCTTTAGAGCCTCTTCTCTGGGCAGGCTGAAGAAGTAATCCACTAGCTTTCCCATACAAAAGTTGATGGCTTCATAGACTAGGGCACAATCCTTCGCAAGTAAATGGAGTGCATACTGAATGAGGGAGTTCAATGCGACCTGGCTTCCCTGGGGAGTGCAGTCTAAGAGGAAGCCAACAAGTTTTTGCAGAGAGGCAACATATTCGATTTCCAAATCCTGTATTTTCTGCGTATCTTGATTTTGGACCAATAAATTTCCATGCTCTGCAACTAGCCTGTTGCATTGCATTGCCTGACTCAAATAACAGGAGTATGTGCGAACCCAGTAAACAAATTCCCTGGCGAGAGGGCTCGATCGATCCTCGAATTGCGAGAATGTACTGAGTGCATCTTTATGATAACAGTACTGCGAGTCAACAGAAGGGTGCACAGCTTCCTGCGCCAATCGATGAACAATCGCCAAAGTCTTCACAGCGACCCTCCAGTCCCTGGTAGTATTTAAGCGCAACCTAACACAGTTCATTACTATGGTGTAGTCCTTATCGCCCTCTTTTGTTGCAGACAATAGCGCTACCACATGCTCTTCCTCTGGAGGACTGTCGTTATCACGAGTGGCATTATCGACTGCATTATTGATGGAATAATTGCCCAGAATCTCCATGGAAGCGACGCGCTTCACTGCGTCAACATATTTAGTAAACAAAGACATCCTTTCCAATTCTTTCAGATTGCGAATTGACAGCAACGGTAACGATAGCTAAGAAAGCAAAGAACACAACAACATTTACGATTATTGTCACGCAATGTTCAAATGAAATGAAAGATCGTTGTTGGAACATATTTATAATCCTCTTACCTCCTTTCCGATAGGCTTATCCCCTATCGCGCGCCGACGAAAGTGGAAACCAACTTTTTGTGAATTTTTCAAGTCCTCATCGATACCAATATGGAGATAGTAGGGGAAGTCATAACTAATTTAAGCCACCCATGACCAACATAACCCAAACATGTAAGACGAAACCAAAAATGTATCCATAAATTATGTATAAATAAATATGTTTATCATAAGAGTTACAGATTGTAAAAATACATGTTATTTAAAAAATGAAGATTTAAGCAATTAGTTGTGTAAGAGTAATTTTCCATCCAAGTATATGTATCAACTTTAAACCACCTCAAGCCAAGTTATTAAGCCACTTGGACAAGAAAAAATTCGATAAGCTTCTCTCCCTTTGCTACATAGTTAATCACACTCCCACAATGACTTTAACAGATATCACATAGGGAGAATTATGGTCTAAAATTATACTAGATACAATCTACTTTTATGTGTTTGGTAGTGAAGCATGACTCACATTCTCGATGAAAAATGGAATCATTACAACCTAAGAGTGAGAAGTTTTGTTTTGTTGGATATGTTGAAAACATTGAAGTTATAAACATCTCCAACCCAAATCCAATGAAACTATTACTAGGAGAGACATAAAACTTGATAAGAATATATTAACACATTTCTCGAACTCAGTGTCTGTGCCATCTCCGTGTGAATTGTCTGGTAGTAGTTGTGGCTCAAAATAGATTGAAACAATAGGAATATTGGCATTTTTCTAGGTGCTCTTTTGTGGTCAAGGATCAAGTGTTTCTTCTCCTCGAACATTATAAACAAACATCCCTTAAGGCTCATCTCCAACAAAAGCTTTCTCTTAATTTTGTTGGTCCCTACATTATCCTCCAATGCATTGGAGATGTGGCCCACAAGCTCATTTTTCTAGACCACTTTAAGATTCACTTTGCCTTCCATGTCTCTTGGATCAAAAGAGTCATGTGGTCTAATTGTAATGTGTAACGTTATCTGAGCTAGATGAGGAAGTCCCCATTTGGCTCCATCCAACAATAGTATTGGCTTCTAAGGAACGACATTTTTCTTGGAAGCACATGATAATCAATTAAGTTTTGATTTCGTGGAAAGATATGATTCCTAAAGATGCCACTTGGGAGCAAACTGTACATTTTACAACAATTTCTACCCCTTCAATATCGAGAACAATGTTACTTTTGAAGGGGGGGCATGTTAGGGTCCTACCATAACCCACCTTACTTTTGGAGTTAGACATACATTTATATAGCATTCCTAAGTTTCTTTAAGCACTCAACCTTACATTATTTTATTAGGGTCTTCCCATCGTGGCTTTGTTTAGGAGTTAGCCTAAACATAGGAGTTAAGTGTTTAGGTGACAATGACCTCACTTGAGGCTCTCCCTTAGTGCTACGCCTCATGAGTTAAGATTTCTTTCTTTTGGAGGTGTTGACTAGGTGGAAATAAGAATCAAACGTAGTCCTAATTTGATACGATTTAGAGATGTTAACATTAAAAAGTGTTCACCTAGCTCTCCATGGTCTAAACCATATACATACATCATATTCCCACCATATTTTCCTCATTTTTTACCTTTATAATTGTATTTCCACAAAAAAATGGTCCAAAACACCATTATTCCTTCTCAGAAATGAAGGGAGGATGAGCATTTATCATGATTTATCCCCCCTCTCTCCCCACAAAAGGGTCAAAAACCCTAAAAAGAGAATGGGTTAAAAAACCACACATAAATACCATGGACAATAAAATACCATGGGTCATTACCTTGGGTCAAAAAACCCTAGGATCATACTATAAATACACTCTCAAGGACTCTCCCGAAACACTTTGGAATCACTTTTTTGTCATTTTTCCATCAGTCACATCACATAATTTTCCTTCAATATTTTGCGACGCCATTTCCCACGGTGTAAGTTGAGTTCACTTTGTACCCATTTGGATAAATTCCCCTCACTTAACAACCAGTTGCGGACGAAATTGGGGAACCAAACCGTGGAACTACAGAACCACCTCCAAGGACGTCTAGGGTGGCCCATTCCAAAAGGGTACGTCTATTTTAATTTTTGTATTAGTTAGTTGACATATGTGTTAAAACCATTAAAACATATTTCTTGTTATTGTTTTTTAATTGTTATTGTTAAACTCTTCCTTATGCTCTGGACGAGCTAAGGTTGGTGCATCTGCACGTAGTTGGAGAGAAATCCCCACTACAGTTTTGGCGACTCCATTCGGTCATTCCATACAGATCTTTGTTTTTGTAGGTTTCCATTGGTTTGTTCCTCTCTTCTTCCCTCAATCGTCATAGATCGGACCCCCTCGTAGTCCTCCCACTATCACCCAGCCAGTGGGTCGGGGTCCATAGGGATTGAGAGCCAATAAACCAAAAGGATGTGTCATGAATGAGGTAGCCAGGTTGCCATTCTTCTATGGATATTTTACCCAGAGGTCCTTCTCGGTAGTGGGATTCTCTTAGCCTGTATTGTTCTTCCATTTCATATTGTTTAACTGGGATTTCATCAACCTACTTAGGATACGATTTGTGAGGGGCTTCCAGCTTGTAGTTACAAGCTTGCTTGCACTCATACCCCATAGGTTAGCGATTCATTTTTATTTGATAGGTAGTGCTGCTTATTGGCTTTCTGGCCACTTTCTTGTAGACTCGCCTTGTTGTGACCCGCTCTCGTAGTTTTCTTTTAGAGGTTGTTGTTAGCCTGTGAGCCTCCATTTCATATGCTCTCCTTCTATACACTCGATTATAGTTGGGTTTTTGAGCCCGCGATTGATACTCTTGAGTTTTTATTCATTACAGAACACTTCATCATGCCATCATAGCTCCACCATGCTACTTAGGCAGTCTTAGGGGGCACACCCCCCAGTTTGGTTCCTTGAACTGGCACCGATGAGGCCATCTTCAACGTAACACACCACCTTCGAAACCACACATGACCTCTTAGTATAATTTGGATTCAGATTAGTCTGAACCCACCTTGTTCACTGCTCCATCTAGCCCCATGGCTGGTGTGCATCCTAATCCTTTTCAAGGGGGGATTGTTAGTAGTTGGCTCATGTCCATTCCACATATCATCACAAGTATCCCTTCCACTGGGCCTAAAGGCCTTGTTCCTAGTGGTCCCGTTATCACTGCACCCACTACTGTTGGTTCACTACCCACTAGTGGTGGTCCCGTTCTAGCCATCATTGTCACTATGATTCCACCATTTATTCCTAGGGGCATTGGCCCTTCCACATCGGTTCCGAGTATTCCTACCATCCAAGCGACTTTTCCTATTATCGAAATGCAGCCTTATCCACCCTGAGTTATACACGAGACCTAATTTCTCGCTTCCACCAACACCATTGCTGGTCCTTCCTGAGCCTCTCTCAGTTCTAGTCTCCCTTTTTTGGCTAGTCTCAACCTGCCTGATTTGGCAAGGTTGACCAATGACCCCATCTGTCATCACCAACAATGGCCTCTTATGCCTAGAAAGCTTCCCTATGACATCCCTAATTTTGAGGGTTAGATAGGAGAGGATTCTCAAAATCATATTATGTCATTCCTCCTATGGTGTTCATCCAACAACATAGAGGATGATTACATCTAGATGAGGTTGTTCAAGTGCACACTCACTAGTGTTGTGGCCAAGAGGTACATCGAACTACCTCATGCTACCTACCCTGAATTCTCCTCATTAGCTTCGATGTTCCTTCAATACTTTCAGTTACCCGTCGTTATGACGAGGGAGTGGAGATCTTACTATCTTGTTGACACAACAAAGCTACGCATATCATGGATCATTGTTGGAGTAGGGTCCCGCAGCTACAGAAGAAGCTACTATTTTGATGGATAGAAAGTTTTGGCGGAGATATAAGAGGTAGAGCTACGACACTGTAGCAGGTTTCTAGCTACAGAGCAGAGCCGGAACCCATGACGTAGAAGACAGAGAAGTCAAGGAAGACGACGGTACCTGAGCGGCTGAGAAGAGAGAGCTCAACCACTGCATTGAAGGCAGTGGCGGAAGACAGGAGGGCTCAGCTACCCACATAAAGGAAAAGGAGAAACGAGGCTGAGGCATTGAAGATGAAGGACAGAAAAAGGGGAAGCAACGACGGTACCCATGGTTAGCGTTGGGAAGCATGGAAGACTGCAGGAAGCTGTGGTGATGGGAAGCGAAGCATAGTACCCATGATCAGCGCTGGGAAGCATGGAAGACCGCAGAGAGCTGTGGTGTGACGGATAGCGGCTACTTCAAAGTACATATACGTCGACTATCACTAGTTAGGGTTTGGGTTACTGTTGGGATAGGCCCACAGTGTTGTAATGGAGAGACCATAGGGACGCCTATAAAGGGATATATTTTGTACTGAAAAGGGGTTCGTTGGTTAGTTAGTTGATTCATTCATTTGTTAGTTGTTTTGTATATTATTAGATAGTTGTAGAAGCCAAGCTCTGGTTCTATTATTAGCTGTAGTATCTTATTGTAACCAGTAGCTGGCTCACAGAGCATGCATGTAACGATCCGCAGGGATCGACAGAGAGGGAAGAGTATATTGTAAGAGGTGCAATATAGAGGTAGAAAAGACATCTGAGAGAGAATATCTTAAGCTGCATATGCGGTGCAGCAGAACTGTGTTTACCTTCCCCTGAGCTATAATAGAAACACAGTTCTGTGGATGTAACTTCCATCCTGGTGGTGAACCACGTTAAAATCGTGCGTTATGTGATTGCTTTGTGTGTTGTGTTTATCTATTGCATCTGTCAGTTATGCTATGAGCCTTGTTTACAATTTAATGTATATATGCGTTGTTCAGTTCGCAGTAATGTAAAATGATAGACATAAGTTGAAGTCATTGGCATGATTGTATGAGGGTCATTTACGCTTTTCTTGAAACAATCACTAGTCGCAGTGTTAAACAGCCTGTTATGTTGAGTCTTGCAAGTCGACACAAACAACGCTAAGTGCGCTGAGCTGTGGGAGTAGGGTATTGCAGGGACGCGATACCGCACCGGCAGAGGAGCTGCGGTGCGCGATACCGTAGGCTAAGGGCTTGGAATTGGGAGGAAGTTACATTTCGCCTGGTGCGCGGCGATGCAATAAGGCTGGATTCATCACGAGTCAGTGGAAGTCGTGTGACGCGAGTTGAAGGGTTGTGCGACGCGTAGAGAAAGAGGCCTCACAGCTAGTTGGGCTGTGAGTCGCAAGTAGGATGCCATAGAACCTGGTCCAAGACACTTGAGTCCTTGGCCAACCCATTAGAATCACTTCGGGTGAGACTTCAGGCCGCTTCGCGGTCTGTCGCCGAAAGGGCCAGTGAGCTAGGGGTGTTGTTTGTTAAATACAATAAACCCAGGTCTGCCCACGATAGCCAACAAATGGTTCCGTTGTCGGCTTTGAACAAACTGAGCTGATGTTCTGGTGGTGTCCTACGAGAGACGAACTCAACGAGTGGGTTTGGTCTAACCAGAAAGAGTTTTCCGAACGAGAAAACAGGAGTCCTAAACTGAGTACAGAGGCCTGGTTATAGAAACATATCATTACAGACCTACATGCAATATTTTTTACGAACTTTAGGAACGAGCTTTATGACTGGTTATCAAAGTTAACTGATACAAGCATATTCAAAAAGAAAAGAGACATTGTCTGGACACCGAAGCTGATTCAGACCATGAAGAACCTGGATAATCCTATCATGAGGGCAGTAGACTTCTGGCTTGAGAGCATGCTAGAAGGGTTCGTCATAGAGTTTGCAGTCGACCAGACAAAAATCTTCAGCGAGGCTGAGTGCTATTTATTCAAAGGATATCGTGGTAAGTACCTAAGATCTTTAAACTTGTCCATTAAGATGCTATTACATGAAAAAGGAACAATGGATCTAGTTTTAGATGAATAAGTAGAAATAGTAATGTCACAAGAGTTTGAAAGTGATTTTGATGACATTGGACGAACATGTAGTGGAAAGAAGTATAAAGTAGATTTCAGATCTCCAATATTTGAAGGAAGTTTAGATAGTACTAGATAGTAGAGTCATAGTACCACAGAAGGAATAGAGGGGGGTATCCCTTACCACCCTTACACTCCACAAAAACAGACCGGGACTCAGAACAATCCTGTAGGAACTCCATCCAGTAGCTCACAGACAGCACCTACCACCGCTACATCACCTCCACCTACACCGCCGAGTGGTAGTAACACAGTAAATCAACATCCACCATGAAGAAATAGAATGGGGGATGATATGAAGCTACCTATATTTAAGGGAACAGGGGCAGAAGACCCAGAGCAGCATTGGTTTCTATGTGAAGCCATGTGGACCATTAAAACAATCAACGACGATAACCTTAAACTTGTACAGTTGGTTACCACACTAAGAGATCGAGCCTTAATATGGTATATCAAGTATACCACAGTACCCAGGACACTTGCCCAGGTCAAGAACACCATGATTAAAAAAGAATTTAAGAAACCTAAGTCTGAATCACAGTGCATTACAGAACTCAAAGACATCAAGCAGTTACCTACAGAGTCGGTGTGGGACTTTGATCAGAAATTCAAAGCCCTTATCGACCAAGTCAGTTTTGAGTTTGCACCGAAGCAGTATAAGGAATGGTTTATTGCAGCGCTGCTCCCTCACATTAGACTGCCGTTAATGCAGCAGAAACTCCAGACGCAGGATGAAGCGTTGGAGATGGCGATGAAACTAGAGGCTTCACCTCTAGCTGAGAGCAGTACAGGCATGGCAACTTTACAAAACCAGTTGGCTAATCTCACATTACGGTTGCATGAACTTAAGAAAGGGAAAGAGGTTGCACAAGACATATGGTGCATAAAGTGTAAAGCACAAGGCCATAGCAAAGATAATTGTCCAGTCTTTGTAGAATATATAGCAACAAGGGCTCCAAACCGCTTACCACAGACCCATGGGCCATGGTGCGAAATATGCAAAATGCGAGGACATCTACCTCACCTATGCCCTTTACTTCAGAAGTACGTGCAGACACCTAAGAACTTATACTGCATCTTCTGCAAGTCTGTAGGCCATGATGTACATGATTGCAGAGCCTATGATCTCATGGTCGGAGCAAAGTAAGACTTGTATAGAGTCCAGTCAGAGACACAGGGTCCAGCAGCAGGACCATAGCAGGATCCGGCTTATGGAGGTCGTGGAGGAGGATTCAGAGGACGAGGCCGTGGAGGAGGCTTTGTGCGAGGAGAAGGCTCCAACAGAGGAGAGGGTTTTGGCCATGGTTGTGGACCAGTTACTTGTTACAACTGCAGAGTTGTCGGACACTATGCTAGGGACTGTCAGAGCCCCACTACCACTTGTAACTACTGCAAATATTATGATCATACTATAGAGGAGTGTCCTACCTTGATAGCTAAGATCAGATAACCTAAGCCAACAGTACACCAGAACATCCAGGTTATTGCTGCTGAGCGGGAAGAGCCAGAACCAAGAGTCAATATTGTGACTCGTAGCGGTGTTTCTACCAGTGGGACATCGCAGGAGACGGAAAAGAACACAGGTCAGGCGTGGGTGCGCAGACCTCCTAATAAATCAACACCACTTGACCTGCAGAAGAACAAACAGACATTTCAGGAATCTAAGGCTTTCTTTGATGACCCTACGCAATCAGGATCATAGGTACCGCCGTCTAGGGGTGTACCGTAGCAAGCACCTTGTGGCGATAGCCTTGTACAGACATCGCAAGCTACCACATCGGGAAGATGTGATGAGGACGAGATGACAGGAAGTGTACATTCCTTCCTGTGGAGTTGTCTAAAACTTGTAAGAAATGAGAAAGCTATCACAGAACTTCAGCTCATCATAGATCAGTGTCAGCAATCTTCTTCCGTGAGCAGTACATAGCGTGCTATTCATAATATTACGGGACATACAAGAAAAGGAAGAGAGATGCGACTCACAGCGCAGGTTGGATAATTTGAAATGGATGAGGTGATCCTAGATCTAGGATCAGACGTGAATGTTCTAACTAAGAAAACATGGGAATAGATGGGTAGCCCTAAGTTAGTCAGATCGCCTATCCATCTGCGATTAGCTAATCAGCAGCGTGTATCACCTCTGGGTCGGTTACCATAGGTGCCAGTTGACATTGATGGAGTTCATAGCTTTACAGACTTTGAAGTTATAGAAATCATTGGCGATAGTAGACCTTATCCAGCATTTCTAGGCATTGATTGGGCGATCGGTAACATGGTCGTTATAGACCTAAAGAGAAGACAAATGACCTTTGAGGACATGCAGATCCGGGTCATCGCACTGTTGGATCCTTTTCAGGGTCCTATATATATTGAACCTATTAGGGTAGAGGAGGAGGCACATAACATGGAGAGCCTCTATCAAATGACCGCGAACCAGAGCGACTACATCAATCCAACCGCAGAAGGGAATATTAGTTGGCAATGCGACAACTCATGCGCATCAGATTCAGATGTTGGTCTAGAAAACTGGCAGAAGAGACTTCACTAAGTCTTAGCGCACAGATGCGTGTACTTGACTAAGTCACTACGATGGATTGGTGCAGAGATCAATGAGATTCCATCCTTTCATGGTCTAACAGACATCCAGGACTTTCTTGAGCAGTTTGAACAACAAATCCCTCACGAGAAGAGGATCGCAGCTATGGACCTTGCAGTACGAGCCACACCTGCAAGATGGTGGTATGCACATAAAGAGAACATCACATCATGGGATGATATTAAGAGATTCATGGCGATCAGATTTTCTGTCGACAGAGAGTATGTCCAGCAGAAATACACAGGAGAGAGTGACCCCAAATCACACATTTAGACATGTGAACAGAATTGGTCGGACATTCCTGAGGATGAATGGGTTCACCGATTCATTCATACTTTTAATACAGTCCCAAGGAACTGGTATACAGAGAATGAACTGCGCAAGGGAACAACAACATGGCCACTTATGATAGACAGCTTCCTACTCACCTTCGCTTTTGAATCTGAGTATCCAAAGGTTGATCAGGCCCTACAAGTAATAAAGAGTAAGATATTTGAGGATTGTACCATATCAGTGTCAGCTCAACCTGAGTGGGCTATCCAGCTAAAAGAGGTGTTAGAGTGTTATAATTTTGCATCTGAACCAGAGGAGGAGGATGAGGATCCTCGCGACACCAACATTCCGAAGTCATAAGGCACTCGCGATGTTGAGGGACCACAGTTAGAAATTCCAGCAATCACAGATCCCATCAAGATTAAAAAGATCAATATTGGCACAGACACAAAACCTAAGTTTTCCTCTATTGGAGACTATTGGAGCGATGAAACAGTCGGACAGATTGCAGACTTGCTACATGACTATCAGGACCTATTTCCCACCAAGTTAACAGAGATGAAGGGGATAGTCGAATACCTGGGCGTCATGAGGATACCGTTGAAGGAGGATGCCAGACTAGCCAAGCAGCACCCATATCGATTAAATCCGCGGTATAAAGAAAAAGTAAAGGATGAGATCGATAAGATGCTAGCAGCAGGCATCATTGAGCCTGTAGAAGAAAGTGAATGGGTTAGCCCCATGGTCGTACAAGAGAAGAAAACCAAAGGAGACATCAGGATCTGTGTCGATCTGCGCAAGCTCAACAATGCATCGCTTCGCGATCTATTTCTGGCACCGTTCACTGATTAGGTATTAGACAATGTGGGAGGACAGGAGGTCTACTCCTTCACTGATGGCTTTTCAGGCTACCATCAGATCAGAATACATCCAGAAGATCGATCCAAGACCACCTTTGCAACAGAATGGGGCCTGTTCCAGTATACAGTAATGCCCTTTGGTCTTAAGAATGCACCAGCTATATTTTCTAGAGTAGTAGTTGATGTATTTAAAGAATGCATCCATAAATTCCTAGAAGTATATTTTGATGATTGGACTGTATTTGGACTAATTGACAAGCACATAGGAGATTTAAGACTGATGTTAGAGAAATGTAGGCAGTACCAGATTTCTCTAAACTTGAAGAAATGTATATTTTGTCCACCATTTGGTATTTTGTTGGGTCACATTGTTTGCAGACAAGGCTTGATGGTAGATCTCGCAAAGATTTCCATCATTGTAAATCTTCCAGCACCCAACTCAGTCAAGCAACTGAGGACAGTACTTGGTCATACCGGGTATTACAGAAAGTTCATCAAGGGCTACGCAAAGATTACAACACCAATGGAGAAATTGCTAAAGAAAGATGTAAAATTCCTATGGAATGAGGAATGTCAGCAGAGTCTAGACACACTTAAAGAAAAGATGGTTACAACACCCATCCTAGTATTTCCAGACTGGACTAATCCATTTCATGTACATGTGGATGCATCTGGCATCGCACTAGGGGTTGTCTTAATGCAACCAGGAGAAGGGGACATTGATCATCCTATCGCATACTCCAGTAGAAAGCTATCGACGGTAGAAAAGAATTACACCACGACAGAAAGAGAAGGCTTAGCTATGGTGTATGCCCTGCAGAAGTTTAGGCACTACCTATTGGGTGCCTCGTTCAAGATGTTTACTGACCATTCCGCATTGAAGTATCTGGTCAATAAGCCAGTGTTAGGGGGGAGAATCTGCAGATGGTTACTCCTCTTTCAAGAGTATGATTTTGAAATCGTTGTTAAACTAGGAAGATTGAACGCTAGACCTGATCATCTGTCACGGATAGACTCAGGAGAAGAGCCAAGTAACCTAGAGGACAATTTTCCAGACACGCAGTTGTTTTCTATCCAGATCGCAGATGACTACTATGCTGATATTATTCACTTTCTCACTACAATATTAGCGCCTGATGAGTTCACTAAGCAGCAAAAGAAGCGTTGGTTGTTAAAGCAGCAAACTTCACCCTGATCGCAGGACACCTATACAAGTTAGGACCGGATGAATTTTTGTGCAGATGTGTGATGCCGCATGAAAAAGATGATATTATTAGAGAGGCACATTCAGGAACTGCAGGAGGTCATTTCGTAGGAAAGCTGACTGCACAGAAAATCCTAGATGCAGGATTATGGTGGCCTACATTGCATAAGGACACCAAGGACTTTTGCAGATGCTGCGATATCTACAAGAGGGTAGGAAAACCCTCGCGACACAATGAAATGCCGCTGCGACCGCAAGTTACGCTGCGTGCATTTGACAAATGGGCTATAGACTTTGTGGGTCCTATCAACCCACCAGGAAAGTGCACGGGCGCGAGATATATTATCATTGGAACATAGTACCTCACCAGATGGGCAGAGGCCAAAGCAGTAAGAAATTGTGATGCTTCCACAACCGCACAGTTCCTTTTTGAGAACATCATCAGTAGATTTGGCTGCCCTGTAATTTTGATGAGCAATCAAGGCACACATTTCTTGAACTGCACCATTGAGGCCTTGACAGAATAATTCCAGATACAGAACCATAAGAGCACCCCCTACCACCCACAGGCTAATGGTACAGTGGAGGCCTTTAAGAAGATTTTAGAAAACGCTCTTACTAAGATATGCAACAGCCAAAGGAATGATTGGGACCTCGAGTTAACGCTGTATTATGGGCGTATAGGACCACATGCAAGAAACTTACAGGACACACATCGTTCAGCTTGGTGTATGGGAAGGAGGCTGTGATGCCTATGGAGTATATTCTTTCCAGTTTAAGAATCGCTCAGATCACCAGAATGACTAATACAGACACAGTGGAGGAAAGGCTAGCGCAGCTGCTTGCCTTAGAGGAAGATAGATTCATCGCCGGATTCCATCAAAAAGTGCAGAAGGCACGAGAAAAAGCTTGGCATGACAGACACATTAAAAGTAAGACTTTCCAGATTGGAGACCTAGTACTCCTCTATGACAGTAAATTCATTAAGTTTCCAAGGAAGTTCAAGACGCATTGGCTGGGGCCATATCAGATATAGCAAGTTACAGAGGGAGGTGTCGTTCAGCTCAGCCAGCTGAATGGGGAGCTTCTTCCCACATGGATTAATGGTAGTAG
>LPNX011037623.1:73079-116163 GCA_001517045.1 Pseudotsuga menziesii | reverse complement strand
GGACGAGCCACAAGTAAGTGTTAGGGGACTGTTGGAGTAGGGTCCCGCAGCTACAGAAGAAGCTGCTATTTTGATGGATAGATAGTTTTGGTGGAGATATAAGAGGTAGAGCTACAACACTGTAGTAGGTTTCTAGCTACAGAGCAGAGCCGGAACCCATGACGTAGAAGACAGAGAAGTCAAGGAAGATGACGGTACCTGAGCGGCCGAGAAGAGAGAGCTCAACCACTGCATTGAAGGTAGCAGTGGAAGACAGGAGGGCTCAGCTACGCTCATAAAGGTAAAGGAGCAACGAGGCCGAGGCATTGAAGACGAAGGACAGAAAGAGGGGAAGCAGCGTCGGTACCCATGGTCAGCGCTGGGAAGGATGGAAGACTGCAGGAAACTGTGGTGATGGGAAGCGGTGCATAGTACCCATGATCAGCGCCGGGAAGCATGGAATACTACAGAGAGCTGTGGTGTGATGGATAGTGGCTACTTCAAAGTACAGATACACCGACTCTCACTAGTTAGGGTTTGGGTTACTGTTGGGACAGGCCCATAGTGTTGTAATGGTGAGCCCTTCGGGCCACCTATAAAGGGATATATTTTGTACTAAAAAGGGGTTCGTTGGTTAGTTAGTTGATTCATTCAGTTGTTAGTTGTTTTGTATATTATTAGACAGTTGTAGAAGCCAAGCTCTGGTTCTTTTATTAGTTGTAGTATCTTACTGTAACCAGTAGCTGGCTCACAGAGCATGCATGTAACGATCCGCAGGGATCGACAGAGAGGGAAGAGCATATTGTAAGAGGTGCAATATAGAGGTAGAAAAGAGATCTAAGAGAGAATATCTTAAGCTGCATATGCGGTGCAACAAAACTGTGTTTACCTTCCCCTGAGCTATAATAGAAACACAGTTCTGTGGACGTAACTTCCATCCTGGAGGTGAACCACGTTAAAACCATGCGTTATCTGATTGCTTTGTGTGTTGTGTTTATCTATTGCATCTGTCAGTTATGCTATGAGCCTTGTTTAAAATTTAATGTATATATGCGTTTTTCAGTTCACAGTAATGTAAAAGGATAGACATAAGTTGAATTCATTGGCATGATTGTATGAGGGTCATTTACGCTTTGCTTGAAACAGTCACTAGTCCTAGTGTTAAACAACCTGTCATGTTGAGTCTTGCAAGTCGACACGAACAACGGTAAGTGCGTTGAGCCATGGGAGTAGGGTATCGTAGGGAGGCGATACCGCACCGGCAGAGGAGCTGCGGTGCGCGATACCATAGGTTAAGGGCTTGGAGCTGGGAGGAAGTTACATGTCGCCTGGTGCGCGGCGATGCGATAAGGCTGGAGTCATCGCAAGTCAGTGGAAGTCATGCGACGCGAGCTGAAGGGTCGCGTGACACGTAGAGAAAGAGGCCTCGCGGCTAGTAGGGCTGTGAGTCGCAAGTAGGATGCCATAGAACCTGGTCCAAGACACTTGAGTCCTTGGCCAACCCATTAGAATCACTTCGGGTGAGACTTCAGGCCGCTTCGCGGTCTGTCGCCAAAAGGGCCAATGAGCTAGGGGTGTTGTTGGTTAAATATAGTAAACCCGGGTCTGCCCACGATAGCCAACAATCATATCCATGAATGGCGTCGTCACTGTAGTTTGTGTAAGATCCAGTTAGAAGATAGGATCATCCTAGATTGCTTCCTCAAAACCTTACCCCCCCCATAGTGAAGTACGTTGCATTTGAGCATCGATAAACCGAAGAAGAATATATCCTTAAGGCTTAGTAGTTTGTTCTAATATACACCCAATCCGGTTAGTTGTATACCCTTATACCCGATGCTCCCTGTATCGACACCTCACGGAGATACGTCGAGGGCATACCATGTTGTTGATGGAGTCATCGACTCTATTACCTAGTATCCTCAGTATCATTCAACCTCTCCCATGATGCCAACTCATTTTGGTAACACCCATAGGACCATACTATAAATACTATAATCACATTTTGAAGGACTATAAATAAATACATTGTGAAGGACTCTCCCAAAACACTTTTGGATCACTTTTTTGTCATTTTTCCATCAGTCATGTCACATACTTTTAATTCAATATTTTTCCACGCCATTTCACACGGTGTAAGTTGAGCTCACTCCATACCCATTTGGATCCATTACCCTCACTTGAAAACCAGTCATGGACAAGATTGGAGAACCATACCGTGGAGCTGTGCAACCACCTCCAAGGACGTCTACGGTCACTCATTGCAGAAAGGTGTGTCTATTTTATTTTTTGTATTAGTTAGCTGATATATGTGTTAAAACCCTTAAAAATATTTCTTGTTATTATTTTTTTTATTGTTATTGTTAAACTCTTCCTTATACTCTCGACGAGCTAAGGTTGGTGCATCTACACATAACTGGGGGAAAATCCCCACTACATTTTTGGTGACTCCACTCAGTTGATCCATAGAGATATTTTTTGTTGCAGGTTTCCATTGGTTTGTTCCTCTCTTCTACGCTCAATCGTCATAGACCTGACCCCATCGTGGAAGATCTGAACCAATACTACGTTAGGACCTACCCCTCGGCCCTAGTCAACTCTTTGGTTTTTAGAAATTCTCCTACTCAGCCAGATTCGCATCTATCCGACCGAAATTCACAACACAATTACACCTTTTTCCATGATAAGCATGACCTATGTCATGCCTTTATCCTTGATAAGTGTGACATGGATTAAAAACCAAGATCGCTCATGTTCTGACTTTCGGAGTGACCCCAACCGCTAATGTGACTTAGTTTCGAGTGACCTCGTCATGCTTAACCCTCTATGTTGCATGAACTGAGTCCATTGACTGTTTTTCTGCTCAAATCGCGACTGTTGCTTTGTTTCGTGCAACCCCGATTGCGCATGTTCCGCCAAGAGGTGTGACCTACAGTTTTTTAGTTTGTTTTTGTGCTTCATATTCTTGTTTCAGACTCCCTGTCTATCCCAAACCCTTTTCTAATCTGTTTTTTGTCCAGATCTAATTTGTTTGCAGTCACTTTGTATTTTTTGAGATCCCACTTAGTTGGTTGATGAGTCATTATAGTTAACCTTCATTGTTGAGACCCCATTCATGTTTCCTATGTTTGATTAGTTCCTTTTACTACTCATTTGTTTCAAGTACATTTTATTTTTGGAAGAAAAATTTATTTTGAAGCATATTTACAGTTCTTTACTGCATTATATTTGCATCCCCATAGTGAAATTGAGATATCTTCTTTGTGAATTGTTGGGTTTGTCATACACATCAGTTGCACACATTTCACACCATATAAGTAAAAATCTTGGTTCGTGACCCCAAGCAAGCCGTAAAAATAACTTAATACAACCAACATTATAACCTCACTTGAGGACAAAACAATATTGTACCTAAGTTAGGACTTTGGGTATAAGCATCCCAATAACAACCCTTTGTCACTTACATATTGAGACATAGTTGTTGTCCATGAGGGTACGAAAATCCTCTTGTACTTGTTGACACAATCACAACCAGTTTGTCAGGAGGCCCCCTGCTCTGTAGGAGTAAGCCGTAAACAAAGGGGTTCCGAAAGTCAAGGTGGAATACTGCACTCCATCTTGTACCGAAGGCTAACCCTTCACATTTCCCCCCCTATCACCCAGCTGAGTTCGGGGTCCAAATGGATTGAGCACCAATAAACCGAAAGGACATGTCATGAACGAGGTAGCCTAGTTTCCATTCTTATAGGAATATTTTACCCAGAGGTCCTTCTTGGAAGTGAGATTCTCTTAGCCTCTATTGTTCTTCCATTTTATATTGCCTGACTGGGATTTCATCACCCTGTGGAGGATATGATTTTTGAGGGGCTTCCAGCTTGTAGTTAGGAGCTTGCTTATTCGCTTATTCACTTATTCGCTTGATAGGTAGTGCTGCTTATTCGCTTTCTGGCCACTTTATTGTAGAATCGCCTTACTGTGACCCGCTGTCACAGTTTTATTTTAGAGGTTTTTGTTTTCTCGTGAGTCACCATTTCATATGCTCTCATTCTACACACTTGGCTGTAGTTGTGTTTTTGACCCTGATTGATACTATTGAGTTTTCATTCATTACACAATGCTCCATGATGCCATCATAGCTCCACCACTCTAGTCACATAGGCTTAGGAGGAACAACCCCCAGTTCGGTTCCTTAAACTAGTACCGTCGGAGCTATCTTGGATGTAACTCACCACCGTCGGAGCCACACATGACCTCTAAGTATGATTTGGATTCAGATCAGTCTAAACCCACCTTGTTCACTGCTCCATCTAGCTCCATGGCCGATGCACATCCTGATCCCTTTCAAGGGGGGATTTTTAGTAGTGGGATCACGTCCATTCAATATATCATCATAGGTATCCCTTCCACTTGGCCTACAGGCCCTATTCCTAGTGGGCCCCTTGTCACTACACCCACTACTGTTGGTTCACTACCCACTAATGGTGGTCCCATTCCATCCCTCCTTGTCACTACGATTCCACCATTTATGCTTGGGGGCATTGGCCCTTCCACGTCGGTTCTGACTATTCCTACCATACCAGCAAACTTTTATATTGTCGAAATCCATCCTTATCCACTCGCAGTTATGCAAAGGACCTACTTTCTAGCTGCCACCAGCACCATTGTAGGTCCTTCCCGAGCCTCTCTCGGTTTTGTCTCCCTTTTATGTCTAGTATCAACCTTCCTTATGTGGCACGGTTGAGCAATGACCCCATCCATCATCACCAAAATTGCCTCTTATTCCTACCAAGCTTCCCTATGAAATCCCTAATTTTGAGGGTTAGGTACGAGAGGATCCTCAAAATCATATTATCTCATTCCACGTATGGTGTTCATCCAACAACATAGTGGATGATTCCGGCCGATCGAGGTTGTTCCAGCACACACTCACTAGTGTTGCGGCCAAGTTGTACATCAAACTACCTCATGCTACCTACCTGAATTCTCCTCGTTATCTTCAATGTTCCTTTAATACTTCTAGTTACCCATCCATTATGACGAGGGAGTGGAGATCTTACTATCTTGTTGATAGAAAAAAGGTAACTATATCATTGATCATATGCATGAGTGGCACCATCATCGTAGCTTGTGTAAGATCCAGTTAGAAGATAGGATCATCCTATATTTCTTCCTCAAAACCTTACTACCCCCCATAGCTAAGGACGTTTCATTTGAGTTCCCATAAACCGAAGAAGATTCAATCCTTAAGGCTCAATAGTTCAGTCTAATATATTGCCAATCCGATTAATTGTATATCGTTATACCCGATGCTCCCCGTACTGATACCCGACGGAGAGATACATCGAGGGCATACCATGCTGCTGATGGAGTCATTGACTCTATTTCCCAATATCCTCAGTATCATCTGGCCTCTCGCGTGATTCCAACCCATCCTAGTAACACCCATAGTGTTTCCCAACCACTTTATGATCTTGATTACTCACATGTAATGGCTCAATCCAGCACTACACAATCATATGCACCCCTTGGTTACACCCTTGATTACTCATGCTTAACAACTCAGTATGGAGCCACCTCTTCCTACACGCCTTTGGCACCAACTCGTCATGTTCATGGAAGGACTTGTTTGACAAACTCATTTACTAGCAAGATGACAATATTTGCAGTCCCGCACGCTACTTCGATCTATTATACACCACTTGTGCAACCCACTCTCACTTTGGCCCCGACCACTTAATAGCTTCAGTAAACTCGATGCTTTGTACTGAAGTTTAATGATCATGATAATGACATCAAGAGCACTTGGAATCATTTTCATGGTTTGATCCAGAGCACAAAAAGGAAAAACTAAGCTCAAACAGGTTCCTTTTTTGTAAGTTTAGTCCTCCAGGCCTGGAAAAGAGATAAACCTATACCCAAAGATACTCTTCTATATTCTGAATAAATAGAGTATTCCTTTTTCATAAATAATCCATAGGGTCTAGAAAAGGGTTAAAATTATACCGCTATGGATGATCCTTCATTTCCTTTAATGATTCTGAAAGAACAAGTAACTCGACTATCTATTCATGTTTACGGAGTCATACAAGGGCTTGAAGATAACTCCATATGACGGGAGCCTTATAACCAAGGGTAGTTTCAAAAATGATACGATACAAGGTTCATTTCCATGTGAAAAACAACTATGAAGGCTCAGGTAACCTAGCAATATGCAACATGGGTACCAGAATCAGAAAGAAGTGTTCTAGCTGGGGTACCCCATGTCAGGTGAGATCTAAATTGTGGAAGAACAATGATGTTTAAAGGGGAAAAGGTGGTTGCAGATCGCAGTCCATGGATAAAAAATGAGATCCTAAGGTTTATAAGGGGATAAAAAATGAGATCCATCACTATCCATCCACCGCTTCCTCCTCTATCTTCCCTCATTTCCACTCCCTTAATTACT
Source organism: Pseudotsuga menziesii (assembly GCA_001517045.1). Classification (NCBI taxonomy): domain Eukaryota; kingdom Viridiplantae; phylum Streptophyta; class Pinopsida; order Pinales; family Pinaceae; genus Pseudotsuga; species Pseudotsuga menziesii. The sequence goes on along the minus strand of LPNX011037623.1, from coordinate 109,739 downwards.
TTTTATTCCACATCATCACAACCATCCCATCGATCTCCATGCATCACCATTCTCACATGACACTTGCTACACTTCCCACTTGACCCTTCTCCATTCTCTTCATTCACTCTAGCCATGTCCACATGCCTGCACCTCCACCCAATTGCTCCACTTCCCTACTTGCATGCTACTCTTCCACACTAGTCCCCACACCCCTCCTTCTTCTACTTTGTTTCCACTTACTTCTCTAGGGAACAACTAGCTTCTCCATTACGTTCCCACAGCCACCTCCACCTCCCCATGTGCATCCATATCCACCTCACGCTAGTTTTATTCCATCTGTATTCCATGCCAACTCTATTCCACATGCTCGCGATTCACCAACAATTCACCTTCCTGTAGCACTCATGCTCACGCTCCTCATGAACCCCCATCTCCTATATCTTGATCCTTCCATGTTGCTCCCACTCCCTCACACAACCCAAACCCCTTCCTTCCCCACGCTGTTACAACCATCACCGTATCACCCTCACACAATCGTCTCCCGCGCTTGCCACAACTCACCCAAAAGTCTATCCATAAATTATGTATAACTAAATATGCTTATCATAAGAGCTATAGATTGTAAAAATACATGTCTTTTAAAAAAATGAAGATTTAAGCAATTAGTTGTGTATGAGTAATTTTCCATCCAATTATATGTATCAACTATAAACCACCCCAAGCCAAGCTATTAAGCCACTTGGACAAGAAAAAATTCTATAAGCTTCTCTCCCTTTGCTACATAGTTAATCACACTCCCACAATGACTTTAAAAGATATCACATAGGGAGAAGTATGGTCTAAAATTATACTAGGTACAATCTACTTTTGTGTGTTTGGTAGTGAAGCATGACTCACATTCTCGATGAAAAATGGAATCATTACAACCTAAGAGTGAGAAGTTTTGTTTTGTTGGATATGTTGAAAACATTGAAGTTATAAACATCTCCACCCCAAATCCAATGAAACTATTACTAGGAGAGATATAAAATTTGATAAGAATATATCAACACATTTGTCGAACTCAATGTCTGTGCCATCTGCGTGTGAAGTGTTTGGTAGTAGTTGTGGCTCAAAATAGATTGAAACAATAGGAAGATTGGCATGTTTCTAGGTGCTCTTTTGTGTTCAAGGATCAAGTGTTTCTTCTACTCAAACATTATAATCAAACATCCCTTAAGGCTCATCTCCACCAAAAGCCTTCTCTTAATTTTGTTGGTCCCTACATTATCCTCGAATGCATTGGAGATGTGGCCTACAAGCTCATTTTTCTAGACCACACTAAGATTCAGTTTTCCTTCCATGTCTCTTGGATCAAAAGAGTCATATGGTCTAATTGTAATGTGTAATGTTACCCTAGCTAGATGAGGAAGTCGCCATTTGGCTCCATCCAACAATAGTATTGGCTTCCAAGGAATGGCATTTTTCTTGGAAGCACATGATAATCAATTAAGTTTTGATTTAGTGGAAAGATATGATTCCTAAAGGTTCCACTTGGGAGCAAACTGTACATTTTACAACAATTTCTACCTGTTCAATATCGAGAACAATGTTACTTTTGGAGGGGTGCATGTTAGGGTCCTGTTATCCAACTTTTTGTACCATAAGTTGGGTTACTTGAGAAGCCGCCAGTTGACAGACTTGTTCAAAGTCTGATTCCAGTGTATCAGTTGATCCGTCTGCTTATCTAGCCAATATTGGCTAGTCACTTTTATATTTGAATAATTTTGACCATGGCCCTGCGGGGTTTGTAATAAAATGTGCTAGTAGGATATTTTTGAGTGGTTCGGTCTCCTAAGACGTAGAATTGCAAATAGGGTATTCCAGGGAGTCTTTTTCCCCTAACAATTATGCTTTGCCTTCAGCCAAGTATAATTGACGAGGTTTTCTCCTGCTTCCTCCAAAGCTGGAATGCCCGATGTTGAATTATGGGCCTTGGGGGGTTATTAGAGCCCAACTGAGTGTTATAAGCCTACTAGACATCATTTAGATAGATCATGGTCATGTCCTAAGTCATCTGGACACATAAAAAAAATTTCGAAAAAATCTTTTTCGAAAAGTGAAAAATTATTTTTTAATTTTTAATTAATTTTCCTAAGTTTTTTGGGTTAATTTTTCCATAAATTAAATGGAAAAAACCCGTTCATGATCCGGACTCAGAATTCAGTGATTGAAGGCTCTAACCTTAAGCCAAAAATCATTCTTGATCAGCCAGCCAATCAGAACCAACTTTCAGATCAGCAATCGGACACATAATGCCTTTTTACTCAAAAATGTCAGTTTTGAGTAAAAAATGATTTTTAGTAAAAAAATGATTTTTATTAAAAAATAATTTTTATTAAAAAAAATGATTATTTTGGAGAAAAGTAAAACTCTCCGAATTAATCCAAATTCAATAAAATAAAAGGCTAAATGACATCTCATGGAACACTTATGATGATTAGAGTTATCATAACTCAACTTCAGTGATCATTAAGAGAGCAATTAATTTATTATCAGTTATCAGACATGTCATCTCCAGCTAAAGATGAGATGGAGATCTCTCATTGGTCCGGTGATTTGATCGAGGTGAATACTGAAGCTTACACCATCAGTGGGCTTCCCAAACCTAGCTCAGGCTCCTGCCAGACCTAAATGATGAGCTTAACTACATCCAGACTCACACATGTGCCCTCATCCATGGCTTGTTTTCAATGCACAGGTTTGGAGTGGGGGTGCCTTGCCTAGGTAGAGGCCTCCCCTCACTCCCGGTTCTCAGGTTTATGTCTGGGCTCTTTGTTAGGTGGCTAAGTTGGTTAGGTTTGGTTTTTTGGTTTTAGGGTTTTAGCACTCTCTCATTTGTTAAAAAGAGGCTCTTTCAGCTCTATTTGGATGGACTTTTGGGCATAGAAACTCTGCAAAAATTGTAATCATTATATTATTGAATAAATCTTTTCAATTTTGGATGTCTACAGGATTGTCTCTTTATTGGTGGATGTGTTGTATGAGGTGATCTCTTTCCATGCTTTCAATTTGTTATTTATGTGTTGAATCAAACAACTGGCTTTAGAAGTCTATTATTAGAACATAAGATTTACCATTTGCTGCTGTCAAGTTGGTTTATTATGCAAATTTTATCATAATCTAGATGGGTACAAATATTCAATTATATGAAGTATTGATCTTGATTTGCATATTCCTAGCATACTAGATTTTATTGTTTGATCACACTGGGTATCAAGTTGGATTGTCTTTACAGATCTCGCCATTTGGAGAAGGGTGCGAGCTTAGCTGCATCAAAATCATCTCCATCATCATAAGAACCTTCTAACATTGTTGGCTTTCAGGACCTACAGAGAGTTTGGCTTTTTCCAAGAGGAAAAAGCAAGGATATCTTCCTCCAAAGTTCCATCTCAAAGTCTTTCATAAATTCTTCTTTAAAATTCTTTTGGTTATCGGTTACTTAGGAAGCCCTAGTTTACTTCTTTCCATCCTTTGGCTTCCCTTTCTTTGCCTTGTTTGGCTCGCCTTTCCTCCTTCCTTTTCTCTGCCCTCTTTTTCCTCCTTGCGGACATCCCTCTTTCTAGTCTTCGCTGCCCTCTTTTCACTCAGCTTTGCAGCCCTCTTTCTTCTCTTTGGACAGCCCTCGTTTTACCTAGTTTTCACCCCTTTTTTCATGCTTTGGACAGCCCTCTTTTTCCTCCTTGTGGACAGCCCTCTTTTGAATGTTCACTGCCCTTTTTTTAACTGTTTTACAGCCCTCTTTTTCCCTTTCGACAGCCCTCTTTTTCACCTTTTCTCTCTCCTCTTTCTTGGTTTTTCTCCTCTCTTTTTCCTTTTCTTTCACCGCTGTTTTTTACCCTCTTTTTTGAGAATTTAGTTTATAGTTTGTCTTTAATTTTTTGAGTAATACATAACGTTTGAATTGTTCAAAGCTCTTATTTGCAGGAAGAATCGAGAAAATCCCAAAGGGCCTTAAGCAAGCAAGGAAGCAAGCAAGAACAAAAAAGACAAATCTTCCCTCTTCTCTCTATCCCTTTCTCTCCAAGTTCTTCCAAGGAAAAGGCAAAAAATAAAAGCCATCAAAATTGTAAAAATTAATAAAAAAGTGAGTTGGATTACGGCTCCCACACCCTTCTTCCCCCATTTGGGGGATGCCTGTATCGTCTCATTGTCATGCTTTTCATTTTTTGGTTTAAATTGCTAATGATAGGATAGGGTAGGATAAGTTGCATAATCATAATCAAATAGATCATGTTTTCATTAATTCATTATGTTTGAAAATGAATTAAAAGTATTGATTTGACTGTTTGATTAAATATTGAATAAGTTCTTACTGTATACTTACCCCCTTGCTTTCCTGATTAGGGCCCTAAAAATCCTGAAAAAGACTCTTGGGTAGTTAGATTTTTTATGTTCTATGTATTTTTCAAGTTTAACGAATTAAGTAAGACTCTTGAACTTGCAGTAACACAAGTCAAGATCACTATCTATCGGAGAGCATTCATAGAATTGCATATCCCTGCATTAGGCATCTTAGATTAGATAAGTATCTTGAACCACTGTCATAAGATGGGGTCAAGAGCGCTCTTTGTCGGAGAGTCCTAATTAATTAATTTAATAAAACTTGCAACACACACCCCTTTAATTAATTAACTCCGTCCCTCCTTGCCAGAGTATGCTCTGACCGATCTCAGATTGGAGTACCCAGAAACGGAACTGGATATTTAAACCCTGCAAGAGTAACCTAATAATACTTAACACCCCATAACCAACACACCGACGTTGTAGGGATTCTTCCAAAGTACTTCCTAGTAGAGGCACCAGAACCTCCCGCTGTATTAGATTCTTGGCTAGCTGGTCACTTGACAATATTAGCCTGGGATACTGGGCGGGCCCGACATGTTTTAAATGGAGGAAACTTAGAAGAGTCTCCCGGATTTGATAAACCTTCGTTGACACCTTAATCAAGAACACATAAAAACCTTAAAACCTACCAAGAGGACTCACATCACCAAACATTCACTAGCTTGATTTCTAGACTTGTGTTTAATTCTTTGGTGCATTTCAGCTTCATTGACTCCATAAGGCACTGGTCCTTTTTAATTTGCATAATCATATTATTTGATCAATGGTCTATGGTTTATCATAATTTCTTTCTCTGAATGCACTATTAAAGTCTAGAATTTTTGCTTATCTTTGTAATCTCTTGTTAGCAACGTGGATTGCTTTTGATTTAGTGTCATATTCATAATAAACAAACACTTCAAATCATAATAACTCCTAAACAACACCCATCCGCATCCGCAACTAATCAAAACACTTTAACAACTTAAGAGCCATAGAAACTCTTTTGTAAGGACTACTCCTCTTGGCTTCGTTAGGAGTTAGCCTAAACGGAGGAGCTAGGAGTAGGTGACAGTACCTAGCTCTGTGCTTTCCCCCAACGTCACACCTCTCCCACTTTCCTAAGTGAGGGGACAACTTTCGAAAAATTTCTGCTGCTGGTGTGCAATCGGCAGACAACATCTTTTGGCGCCGCTGCCGGGGACAAATCTTTTTGTTCCTGGACGACCTTTGTTTGTTTTAGTTTTTTACCTTTTTATCCTTTTTTTTAGATTCTTAGTCCAATCACTCTCTGAAATTAGACTTAATTCCACCTATCGACTCCACTATCAGTTAACACCTCAAGGTATTCTACTAGAAGAAACTCTGTAGGTTTGGTCGATTTCATCCCTGACCCCGAAAAGGTCTTAAGGAGGAGATTAAACAAACTATCTTCTCATAGGATCCTTGAAGAACTTGGATCTGAGTCTGTTTTAGACATCCATCTTTTATTTTCAGAAAACTTAGAAAATTTGCAAAATAATAATTGTTTCCTTAATCCAATGGGTGAGTTTTTTACTCAACTCAACTTTACTCAGATAGTAGGTCATCCTCATGATATCCCTGACAAGGCTATCGACAAGCTTACGGCATATAATGGCACCGATGCCTCCCTCTCTACTGAGCAGCATATCAGGAATTTCACCAGACACTATGGTGCCCATGTCAGGGGTACTGATAGGCATGAAGATGTTTACATGACCTTGTTTGCCTTGTCTTTGGATGGCAAGGCTGGAAACTAGTACGATAATTTGCTGGACAATTCTTTCGCCACCTTAGCAGACTTCAAGGCTGCTTTCCTTGGAAAGTTTGGCAGCAGAAAGGAGCCTAGACATCTTGTAGAAGCCTTGACTAGTATGAAGAAGTCTGATACGGAAACCATGGATGAATTTAACAATAGGTTCACAAAATTATCAAATTCCATCCCTGCTACTTATGCTCCTCCTGCAGCTTCTACTTTGGATTATTACATAGAAGCATTAAGTGGCAAGATCCAATACCAGATTAGAGACAAGGAGCCAACTACACTGCTTCAAGCTCATAATTTGGCCATTAAAATTGATAAGAATATGCAGTCATCTGATGAATCTAACCTCCAGGGTTATTCAAGGTCTTCAACTCCTTTGAAAATTAGTGAACCTAAAGACAAGGATCCTTTAGCAGTTATGAAGGATGCCTATGAAAAACAAATGATTGAAATAAAAAGGGAGATGAAGAAAAATATGGAGGAAGCATAACAAAGACACTTAGCAGAGATTAAAGAGGTTCAGAATCGGGTCATGACTGTTGAAAGAACTCAACCTCCACCACCTCCTAGAACCTTCCCTGCAAAACCAACATGGCAAAGAAGAAATCCCAGCCATGAACAGAGGCCTCCTCATCAGTTAGAGGCTACTAACATGGTCGAAACTTACATGCCATTTTGTAGGGCATGTGAAGACCTTCATGAATAATCTTCCTGCTATTATGCATGCTATATTCAGGAGCATGGTTTTCCAGAGGGTTGTGGTCCTAAAGCATCATCAAGTGAGCCTGAGTATATAAACTATGTAGATGACATGCATGATATTTCCGGAGAAAGTTGGAGAGAGGAAAAAAAATATTCAAGAGAGCCTGAATACATTAACACAGTTGGACAGCTCCATCCTATCACCATAGAAACCCGGGGTCAAGTTGAAGATTATAGTCAGCAATTGGATGATCTCACTAAAAACTTTAGCTCTAATCCTACTAATGAGCATAATGATGATAGTTTGGAAGGTTTACTACCTTGTGACCTTTTTTCTGAAGAAGATGACTATGATCATGAGGAGGGATATATCCAGGAATTTGATACAAGTGAGGAAGAACCCCTTTCTTCTGAGATGGACAATAACTTTGAGATTTCAGTTAAAAATCCAATCTTAGATGTTTCATGTGATGAGATTCCTCCATGCACTCCACCGAATGACAAATATTTGGAAAGTTGGGTCCCCTGTGATATATTTGAAACCCAGCTTTTTGAAGAAGAAGGTTTTGAGAAAAATGAGAAGTACAGACATGGACTTGATACCAGTGATGAGGCATCTCTCATATCCGACATAGATGGTGATGATGACTATTGGAATTTTATTGAAAATCCAACCTATGATACCTTTGAGAATATTTTTGAGAATCTCATCTATGATATGTCCAGCAAGGGGAGTTGTTCTTCTGAGACTTATGAAAGTTATAAGGAAGAGCAGTCAGAGTTTTTATATGATCAGTCATAATTGTATCTAAGGATCGGTAATAAGGATTTGAAAAAGCAGTGCGGTGAAGAATCAGATGGTATACAACTAGTTGAAGTTTTTTCTCAACCATCGTCTTCGCATATAGATGTTCCTTATGTTTTGGAGCACCTTGGGGCGTATGCAACGAGTTATTATTTGATAATCCTTGATGATCAGCATGATGGAGTAGTCGACCTGCCGCATTATCTTGATTTGTAGATCAGCGCTATCCAGTCATGGATGGAAGCATCCTGCGCGAGCACCTACCAGTTTGGGAAGAAGCTTGATGACATTATTCATGCCTATGATTCCCCATCCAACCCGCCCATTTTGGATCATCACGCAGGTTTGCATTTTCTAGAAATTATGTCCTTACTTTGGCTGGTAACCAAAGACAAGGCAAAACATTTTTATGTTAATAAAATGCTTAGGTGGCTACACTATATTTATGCTTACACCTAGCCTTTTGTGTATCATGCTTAGAGTAGGAAAATAGGCTCCTTAAAGTGAGCGTTCACTTTAGCATTTTTCTTTATGTACTTAGAAATAAATAAATTTCCAGTTAAGTTTTGTCATTTCTTTGAATAAAGCAACTTTTGGATCATTAGCTCTTTTTCATAAAACTTGTGCTACTAAGGTTTTTCTTGTCAAGTTGAGATGTTTTTACAGGATATGGAAACCAGAGATTCTGGGATTCTCGTATGCTCTCCTTGCATAAGAGACTAGATCAAGCACACGTCCCACAGTTGGAGCCAGATGTTATCCAACTTTTTGTACCATAAGTTGGGTTACCTGAGGAGCCTCCAGTTGACAGACTTGTTCAAAGTCTGATTCCAGTGTATCAGTTGATCCGTCTGCTTGTCTAGCCAATATTGGCTAGTCACTTTTATATTTGAATAATTTTGACCATGGCCCCACGGGGTTTGTAATAAAATTTGCTAGTAGGATATTTTTGAGTGGCTCAGTCTCCTAAGACGTAGAATTGCAAATAGGGTATTCTAGGGAGTTTTTTCCCCCTGAGAATTATGCTTTGCCTTCAGCCGAGTATAATTGACGAGGTTTTCTCCCGCTTCCTCCAAACCTGGAATGCCCGATGTTGAATTCTGGGCCTTGGGGGGTTATTAGAGCCCAACTGAGTGTTATAAGCCTACTAGACATTATTTAGATAGATCATGGTCATGTCCTAAGTCATCTGGACACATAAAAAAAATTTCAAATTTTTTTTTTTTCAAAGAGTGAAAAATTATTTTTTGATTTTTAATTAATTTTCCTAAGTTTTTTGGGTTAATTTTTCCATAAATTAAATGGAAAAAACCCGTTCATGATCCGAAATCAGAATTCAATGATTGAAGGCTCTAACCTTAAGCCAAAAATCATTCTTGATCAGCCAGCCAGTCAGAACCAACTTTCAGATCAGCAATCAGACACATAATGCTTTTTTACTCAAAAACGTCAGTTTTGAGTAAAAAATGATTTTTAGTAAAAAAATGATTTTTATTAAAAAATGATTTTTATTAAAAAAAAATGATTATTTTGGAGAAAACTAAAACTCTCCAAATTAATCCAAATTCAATAAAATAAAAGGCTAAATGACATCTCATGGAACACTTATGATGATTGGAGTTATCATAACTCAGCTTCAGTCATCATTAAGAGAGCAATTAATTTATTATCAGTTATCAGACATGTCATCTCCAGCTAAAGATGAGATGGAGATCTCTCATTGGTCCGGTGATTTGATCGAGGTGAATACTGAAGCTTACACCATCAGTGGGCTTCCCAAACCTAGCTCAGGCTCCTGCCAGACCTAAAGGATGAGCTTACCTACATCCAGACTCACACATGTGCCCTCATCCATGGCTTGTTTTCAGTGCACAGGTTTGGAGTGGGGGCGCCTTGCCTAGGTGGAGGCCTCCCCTCACTCCTGGTTCTCAGGTTTAGGTTTGGGCTCTTTGTTAGGTGGCTCAGCTGGTTAGGGTTGGTTTTTTGGTTTTATGGTTTTAGCACTCTCTCATTTGTTAAAAAGAGGCTCTTTCAGCTCTTTTTGGATGGACTTTTGGGCATAGAAGCTCTGCAAAAATTGTAATCATTATATTATTGAATAAATATTTTCGACTTTGGAGGTCTACGGGATTGTCTCTTCATTGGTGGATGTGTTGTATGAGGTGATCTCTTTCCATGCTTTCAATTTGTTATTTATGTGTTGAATCAAACAACTAGCTTTAGAAGTCTATTATTAGAACATAAGATTTACCATTTGTTGCTGTCAAGTTGGTTTATTATGCAAAGTTTATCATAATCTAGATGGGTACAAATATTCAGTTATATGAAGTATTGATCTTGATTTGCATATTCCTAGCATACTATATTTTATTGTTTGATCTCATTGGGTATCAAGTTGGATTGTCTTTACAGATCTCACCATTTGGAGAAGGGTGCGAGCTTAGCTGCATCAAACTCATCTCCATCATCATAAGAACCTTCTAACATTGTTGACTTTCAGGACCTACAGAGATTTTGGCTTTTTCCAAGAGAAAAAAACAAGGATATCTTCCTCCAAAGTTCCATCTCAAAGTCTTTCATAAATTCTTCTTTAAAATTATTTTGGTTACCGGTTACTTAGGAAGCCCTAGTTTACTTCTTTCCATCCCTTGGCTTCCCTTTGTTTGACTTGTTTGGCTCTCCTTTCCTCCTTCCTTTTCACTGCCCTATTTTTCCTCCTTGTGGACAGCCCTCTTTTTACTCTTCGCTGCCCTCTTTTCACTCAGCTTTGCAGCCCTCTTTCTTCTCTTTGGACAGCCCTCGTTTTACCTAGTTTTCACCCCTTTTTTCATGCTTTGGACAGCCCTCTTTTTCCTCCTTGTGGACAGCCCTCTTTTGACTGTTCCCTGCCCTTTTTTTTTATTGTTTTACAGCCCTCTTTTTGCCTTTGGACAGCCCTCTTTTTCACAATTAGGACAACCCTCTTTTTCACCTTTTCTCTCTCGTCTTTCTTGGTTTTTCTCCTCTCTTTTTTCTTTTCTTTCACCGCTGGTTTTTACCCTCTTTTTTGAGAATTTAGTTTGTAGTTTGTCTTTGAATTTTTGAGTAATACATAATGTTTGAATTGTTCAAGGCTCTTATTTGCAGGAAGAATCGAGAAAATCCCAAAGGGCCTTAAGTAAGCAAGGAAGCAAGCAAGAACAAAAAAGACAAATCTTCCATCTTCTCTCTATCCCTTTCTCTCCATGTTCTTTCAAGGCAAGGCAAAAAATAAAAGCCATCAAAATTGTAAAAAATAATAAAAAAGCGAGTGGGATTACAGCTCCCACACCCTTCTTCCCCCATTTGGGGGAAGCCTGTATCATCTCATTGTCATGCTTTTCATTTTTTGGTTTAAATTGCTAATGATAGGATAGGGTAGGATAAGTTGCATAATCATAATCAAATAGTTCATGTTTTGATTAATTCATTATGTTTTGAGAATGAAGTAAAAGTATTGATTTGACTGTTTGATTAAATATTGAATAAGTTCTTACTGTATACTTACCCCCTTGCTTTCCCGATTAGGGCCCTAAAAAGCCTGAAAGAGACTCTTGGGTAGTTAGATTTTTTATGTTCTATGTGTTTTTCAAGTTTAACAAATTAAGTAAGACTCTTGAACTTGCAGTAACACAAGTCAAGAGCACTCTCTATCGGAGAGCATTCATAGAACTGCATATCCCTGCATTAGGCATCTTAGATTAGATAAGTCTCTTGAACCACTGTCATAAGACGGGGTCAAAAGTGCTCTCTGTCGAAGAGTCCTAATTAATTAATTTAATAAAACTTGCAACACACAGCCCTTTAATTAATTAACTCCTTCCCTCCTTGTCGGAGTATGCTCTGACCGATCTCAAATTGGAGTACCCAGAAACGGAATTGGATCTTTAAACCCTGTAAGAGTAACCTAATAATACTTAACACCTTGTAACCAACGCACCGACGTTGTAGGGATTCTTCCAAAGTACTTCATAGTAGAGGCGTCGAAACCTCCCGCTGTCTTAGATTCTCGGCTAGCTGGTCACTTGACAATATTAGCCTGGGATACTGGGCGGGCCCGACATGTATTAAATGGAGGAAACTTAGAAGAGTCTCCCGGTTTTGATAAACCTTTGTTGACACCTTAATCAAGAACACATAAAAACCTTAAAACCTACCAAGAGCACTCACGTCACCTAACATTCACTAGCTTGATTTCTAGACTTGTGTTTAATTCTCTGGCGCATTTCATCTTCATTGAATCCATAAGGCACTGGTCCTTTTTAATTTTCATAATCATATTATTTGATCAATGGTCTATGGTTTATCATAATTTCTTTATCTGAATGCACTATTAAAGTCTAGAATTTTTGCTTATCTTTGTAATCTCTTGTTAGCATCGTGGATTGCTTTTGATTTAGTGTCATATTCATAATATACAAACACTTCAAATCATAATAACTCCTAAACAACACCCATCCGCATCCGTAACTAATCAAAACACTTTAACAACTTAAGAGACATAGAACATATTTTGTAGGGACTACCCCCCTTGGCTTCGTTAGGAGTTAGACTAAACGGAGGAGCTAGGAGTAGGTGACAGTACCTAGCTCTATGCTTGCCCCCAAGGTCACACCTCTCCCACTTTCCTAAGTGAGGAGACAACTTTCAAAAGATTTCTGCTGCTGGTGTGCACTCGGCGGACAATAGGTCCTACCATAACGTACCTTACTTTTGGAGTTAGACATACATTTATATAGCATTCCTAAGTTTCTTTAAGCACTCAACATTACATCATTTTATTAGGGTCTTCCCATCATGGTTATGTTTAAGAGTTATCCTAAACATAGGAGTTAAGTGTTTAGGTGACAATGACCTCACTTGAGGCTCTCCCTTAGTGCTACGTCTCGTGCGTTAAGATTTCTCTCTTTTGGAGGTGTTGACTAGGTGGAAATAAAAATCATACGTAGTCCTACTTTCATACGATTTAGAGATGTTAACACTAAAAAGTGTTCACCTAGCTCTCCATGGTCTAAACCATATACATACATCATATTCCCACCATATTTCCCTCATTTTTTACCTTCAAAATTGTATTTCCACAAAAAATGTTCCAAAACACCATTATTCCTTCTCAGAAATGAAGGGACGATGAGCATTTATCATGATTTATCCCAACTCTCTTCCTAAAAAAGGGTCAAAAACCCTAAAAGGAGAATGGGTGAAAAAACCACAATAAATACCATGGACAATAAAATACAATGGGTCATTACCCTGGGTCAAAAAACCCTAGGATCATACTATAAATACACTCTCAAGCACTCTCTCGAAACACTTTTGGACCACATTTTTGTCATTTTTCCATCAGTCACATCACATAATTTTCCTTCGATATTTTTCCATGCCATTTCCCACGGTGTAATTTGAGTTCACTTCGTACCCATTTGGATCAATTCCCCTCCCTTGATAACCAGTTGTGGATGAAATTGGAGAACCAAACCGTGGAGCTATGGAACCACCTCCAAGGACATCTACGATGGCCCATTCCAGAAAGGCACGTCTACTTTAATTTTTGTATTAGTTAGTTGATATATGTGTTAAAACCATTAAAACATATTTCTTGTTATTGTTTTTTTATTGTTATTGTTAAACTCTTCCTTATGCTATGGACGAGCTAAGGCCGGTGCATCTGCACGTAGTTGGAGAGAAATCCCCACTACAGTTTTGGCAATTCCACTCGGTCAATCCATACAGATCTTTGTTTTTTTAGGTTTCCATTGGTTTGTTCCTCTCTTCTTCCCTCAATCGTCATAGATCGGACCCCCTTGCAGTCCTCCCCCTATCACCCAGCCAGGGGGTCGGGGTCTATAGGGATTGAGAACCAATAAACCGAAAGGATGTGTCATGAGCAAGGTAGCCAGGTTGTCATTCTTTTAGGGATATTTTACCCAGAGGTCCTTCTTGGTAGTGGAATTGTCTTAGCCTATATTTTTCTTCCATTTTGTATTGTCTAACTTGGATTTCATCAGCCTACTTAGGATACGATTTGTGAGGGCCTTCCATCTTGTAGTTAGGAGCTTGCTTGCACTCATACCCAATAGGTTAGTGAGTCATTTTTATTTGATAGGTAGTGCTGCTTATTGGCTTTCTGGCCACTTTCTTGTAGACTCACCTTGTTCTGACCCGCTGTCATAATCTGGTTTTAGAGGTTGTTGTTGGCCCGTGAGGCACCATTTCATATGCTCTCCTTCTACACACTCGGTTGTAGTTGGGTTTTTGAGCCTACGATTCATACTCTTGATTTTTTATTCATTACAAAACACTCCATCATGCCATAATAGCTCCACCATGCTACTTAGATAGTCTTAGGGGGCACACCCCCCAGTTTGGTTCCTTCAACCAAAAACAGCGAGGCCATCTTCGACGTAACACACCAACTTCGGAACCACACATGACCTCTGAGTCTGATTTGGATTCAGATCAGTCCGAACCCACCTTGTTCACTATTCCATCTAGCCCCATGGCTTGTGTGCATCCTGATCCCTTTCAAGGGGGGATTTTTAGTAGTTAGCTCGTGTCCATTCCATATATCATCACAAGTATCCCTTCCACTGGGCCTGAAGGCCTCATTCCTAGTGGTCCCCTTGTCACTGCACCCACTATTGTTGGTTCACTACCCACTAGTGGTGCCTATTCCAACCATCATTGTCACTATGATTCCACCATTTATTCCTGGGGGCGTTGGCCCTTCCACATCGGTTTCGAGTATTCCTACCATCCCAATGAATTTTCCTGTTATCGAAATATAGCCTTATCCACCCCGATTTATACACGGGACCTAATTTCTCACTTCCACCAGCACCATGACTGGTCCTTCCCAAGCATCTCTTAGTTCTAGTCTCCCTTTTTTGGCTAGTCTCAACTTGCCTGATTTGGCAAGGTTGACCAATGACCCCATCTGTCATCACCAAAAATGGCCTCTTATGCCTACAAAGCTTCCCTATGACATCCCTAATTTTTAGGGTTAAATAGGAGAGGATCCTCAAAATCATTTTATGTCATTCCTCCTATGGTGTTCATCCAACAACATAGAGGATGATTCCATCCGGTTAAGGTTGTTCAAGCGCACACTCACTAGTGTTGCGGCTAAGAGGTACATCAAACTACCTCATGCTACCTACCCTGAATTCTCCTCATTATCTTTGATGTTCCTTCAATACTTCCAGTTACCCATCGTTATGATGAGGGAGTGGAGATCTTACTATCTTGTTGACACAACAAAGCTACCCATATCATGGATCATATCCATGAATGGCGTCGTTGCTGTAGCTTGTGTAAGATCTAGTTAGAAGATAGGATCATCCTACATTGCTTCCTCAAAACCTTATTGCCCCCCATACCCAAGGACGTTGCATTTGAGCGCTGATAAACCGAAGAAGAATATATCCTTAAGGCTTAGTAGTTTGGTCTAATATACTCCAAATCCAGTTAGTTCTATACCCTTATACCCGATGCTCCCCGTACCAACACCTCACATTGAGATAAGTCGAGGGCATACCATACTGCTGATGGAGTCATTGGCTCTATTACCCAGTATCCTCAGTATCATTCAACCTCTCCCATGATTCCAACCCATTCTGGTAACACCCATAGGATCATACTATAAATAATATAATTACATTTTGAAGGACTATAAATAAATACATTGTGAAGGACTCTCCCAAAATACTTTTGGATAACTTTTTTGTTATTTTTCCATCAGTCATGTCATGTGCTTTTCATTCCATATTTTTCCATGCCATTTCCCATGGTGTAAGTTTAGTTCACTCCATACCCATTTGGATCCATTACCCTTACTTGACAACCAGTCATGGACGGGAGTGGGGAAGCAAACCATGGAGTTGTGGAACCACCTCCAAGGACGTCTACGGTGGCCCATTCTAGAAAGGTGTGTCTATTTTATTTTTTGTATTAGTTAGTTGATATATGTGTTAAAACCCTTAAAAATATTTATTGTTATTATTTTTTTGTTGTTATTGTTAAACTCTTCCTTATACTCTTGACGAGCTAAGGTTGGTGCATCTACACATAGCTGGGGAGAAATCCCCACTACAGTTTTGGTGACTCCACACGGTTGATCCATACAGATCTTTGTTGTTGCAGGTTTCCATTGGTTTGTTTGTCTCTTCTATGCTCAATTGTCATAGACCTGACCTCCATGTGGAAGATCTAAACGAGTACTATGTCAGGACCTACCCCTCGGCCCTAGTCAACTCTCTGGTTTTTAGAAATTTTTGTATTCAGCCCGAGTCATATCTATCTGACCAAAAGTTGCAACATAGTTGCGCCTTTTTTTGTGATAAGTGCAACCTATGTCGTGCCTTTATACTTGAAAAGAGCGACATGGATTAAAAACCGAGATTTCTCATGTCCAGACTTCCAGAGAGACCCCAATCGCTACTGTGACTTGGTTTCGAGCAATCCCATCATGCTTAACCCTCTGTGTTGGGCGAACTGAGTCCATCCACTATTTTTCTGCTCAAATCATGACTGTTGCTTTGTTCCATGCAACCCTGATTTCACCTGTTCCGCTAAGAGGTGTGACCTGCAGTTTTTTAGTTTGTTTTTGTGCTTCATATTCTTGTTTCAGACTCATTGTCTATCCCAAACCCTTTTCTAACCTGTTTTTTGTTTAGATCTAATTTGTTTGGAGTCACTTGGTATGTTTTGAGATCCCACTTAGTTGGTTGATGAGTCATTCTAGTTAACCTTCATGGTTGAGACCCCATGCATGTTTCCTACGTTTGATGAGTTCCTTTTACTACTCATTTGTTTCAAGTACATTTTATTTCTAGAAGAAAATTTTATTCTGAAGCATGTTTACAATTCTTTACTGCATTATATTTGCATCCCCATAGTGAGATTGAGACACCTTCATTATGAATTGTTGGGTTTGTCATACACATCAGTTGCACACATTTCACACCATATAAGTGAAAAGCTTGGTTTTTGACCCCAAGTAAGCCTTAAAAATAACTTAATACAACCAACATTGTAACCTCGCTTGAGGACAAAACAATATTGTACCTAAGTTAGGAGTTTGGGGATAAGCATCCCAACAACAACCCTCTGTCACTTACATATTGAGACATAGTTGTTGTCCATGAGGGGAAGAAAATCCTCTTGTACTTGTTGACACAATCACAACCAATTTGTCAGGAGGCCCCCTACTCTGTAGGAGTAAGCTGTAAATGAAGGGGTTCTAGAAGTCAAGGTGGAATACTGCATTCCATCTTGTACCAAAGGCTAACCCTTCACAGTCCTCCCCCTATCACCCAGCCGAGTTCGGGGTCCAAATGGATTGAGCACCAATAAACCGAAAGGATATGTCATGAATGCGGTAGCCTAGTTTCCATTCTTCTAGGGATATTTTACCCAGAGGTCCTTCTTGGTAGTGAGATTCTCTTAGCCTCTATTGTTCTTCCATTTTATATTGCCCGACTGGGATTTCATCACCCTGCGGAGGATACGATTTGTGAGGGGATTCCAGTTTGTAGTTAGAATCTTTCTTGCACTCATACCCCATAGGTTAGTGATTCATTTTTATTTGATAGGTAGTGCTGCTTATTCGCTTTCTGGCCACTTTATTGTAGAATCACCTTACTGTGACCCACTGTCACAGTTTTATTTTAGAGTTTTTTGTTTTCATGTGAGTCACCATTTCATATGCTCTCCTTCTACACACTCCGTTGTAGTTATGGTTTTGAGCCTGATTGATACTCTTGAGTTTTCATTCATTACGCAATGCTCCATCACGCCATCATACCTCCACCACGCTACTCACATAGGCTTAGGGGGAACAACCCCTAGTTCAGTTCCTTCAACTGGAAGCGTCGGATGTATCTTCGATGTAACTCACCACCTTCAGAGCCACACACAGCCTCTGAGTCTGATTTGGATTCAGATCAGTCTAAGCCCACCTTGTTCACTGCTCCATCTAGCTACATGGATGGTGCACATCCTGATCCATTTCAAGGGGGGATTGTTAGTAGTGGGATCACATTTATTCAACATATCATCATAGGTATCCCTTCCACTGGGCCTACAAGCCCTATTCCTAGTGGGCCCCTTGTCACTGAACCCACTACTATTGGTTCACTACCCACTATGATTCCACCATTTATGCCTAGGGGAATTGGGCCTTCCACGTCGATTCCAACTATTCCTACCATACCAGAAAACTTTTATGTTATTGAAATCCATCCTTATCCACCTCGAGTTATGCAAAGGACCTACTTTCCAGCTGCCACAAGCACCATTGCAGGTCCTTCCTAAGCCTCTCTTGGTTCTAGTCTCCCTTTTATGTCTAGTATCAGCCTTCGTGATGTGGCATGGTTGAGACATGATCCCATCCATCATCACCAACAATGGCCTCTTATGCCTACCAAGATTCCCTATGACATCCATAATTTTGAGCGTTAGGTAGGAGAGGATCCTCAAAATCATATTATGTCATTCCACCTATGGTGTTCATCCAACAACATAGTGGATGATTCCATCTGATTGAGATTGTTCCAGCACACACTCACTAGTGTTGTGGCCAATTTGTACATAGAACTACCTCATGCTACCTACTTGAATTCTCCTTGTTACCTTCAATGTTCCTTTAATACTTCCAGTTACCCATTTTAATCTTGCACATTGATCTAGGGACAAATAATCAATCTCATCAATAAATAATCAATAAATAACTCAGAAATGGTATTAATCGAAACTAGAATGGTTTCCTCTCTATATATTCAATAAACAATGAGTAGTTACAATTACAATGTCAAGCAATTGGCTTGAATCAATGAGGAATTTGAATACCTTAGGAGGTAATTCGAATTCAATGAGTGAGTCTAGCTTAACTGACTGTAAGCCATTGGTTCACACTCTATTAACCACTTGACCAAAACCCTAATTGACTCACCAAGCCATAACTGAATTCAAAGTGCAATAAATGACTGAATCTCAACTGAAAGAGATCAAACACATGTCATAGGAAGCCAACCATCAAGGGCTAGTGCTTCAATGAATTCAATGAACCCCAATGAGGTTAACTGAAGCTGAACTGATCATCAGAAGTTGGTGGAGGTGCCCCTGTTGACTCCAGATCATTAAATAATAATAAATAATCATTAATTAATATATTTAATGAGAGGATGCACCTTAACTGACTGGTTGAACTGATTGTAACCACCAGTTAGCAATTAGGTGCATTAATATCACTCAGATCACCCTTGGAGTGCTCCAGTTAGCCTCCTTAACTATAGGAGAAGGCTAAGTTAGGATCCTTGACTGTAGGTAGGCATGGGTGTGACTAGATGATGTCAATTAATGCTCAACTAATGTCAATTAATGTCAATTATACTTAGGATAGTGGTTTAACTAGGCCAATTTGACGAAAAAGAGTGTGTATGGTGGTAAATGTCTCCAAAACCCCCCCTTAAGCTATACTCAGGAAGAGTTAGAAAACATAAATGCATAAAAAGGCTAGGGCCTCGGAAACTAAGGCCATAGGTCACCCTGTACAATAAATTAACTGCTTAATATAACCAAGGAAACGGGGAAAACCTCATGGGAAAAATACCCCCCCTCAAACTAAGTAGTAAATAAAGAATTATTTCTTCTATGTAGCAGCATCCTAAGACTGTGCATGTGAACCTATGAATCCAAACTAAATGAATATGTCAAGAGTAATCTTCCACTTTGGAAGAATAACAATGCACTCAACTGAATAAAAAATATAAACAGCTACACGGTGAAAACTGGACCCATGTAGAGCAGCTGGAATCATTTGAAGAGAGAGAAAAGGTTCTTGAGGATTCGAACCATGTGTGGAACAATAAAGAAACTGATATGTTGCAACCTTTAATAGCAAACCATGAGTGGTAAAATCATCCCCAAATTTTAGGAGCAAGTGTCCAAGCGGATGCAGAATGTCTTCCTCTTTACTAGTTCTGTGAGGAGATGAGCATGTGACCAAAGGTAGAGAAGCTATGGGACTCTAGAGAAAAAATGATTGTGCTCCATAATCTGATATGGCTTCAGAAATATCTAATGATTCACAAAATAAAATATCAGCAACCTCATAAGAGGAAACTAACACCAAATCCCTAGCAGCAAAATTGAAGAAGAACTACGGTACTTGATTTTTCACACCGGAATTGGTGAGAGCAGCTACAAGCATGACTGAAAGCTCTTGGATTTTAAAATACAAACCAAATAATATCAGATAAAAAATTAAATCAGATATAAATAAGTTCACAACAGATCCAAAATTGTGAAATGAAATCAAATCCCCAGCAGCAGTTTTGAAGGAGACTTGCGGTACTTGTTTTTTCACACCGTTGATGAGAACAGCTACAAGCAGTACTGAAGGTTTATGAACCTGAAATTTTGAACCAAGAAATATCATATAAGATCCAAATAAGATAATATAAGATCCAATAAAGTTCATATCAGATCCAATATTATGGTCAACCGAGACGATGGATGCACAATTGTCTTTTTCTTCAAAATTCTGAATTTTGGTGCATGCAATCCTGCAGGATTTTGATGGAAGATATAGATCATGGGGAGAAAATGTGTCACTATTATAATCTGATATTTCTTCCAAAATATACAATTTTTTACATATTTTCACACCAGCAGCAACATTAGAGGGAGACAAATCAAATTTCTCGTCACTTTCAGAAGCAATTACTGGTAAAGTTTGCACAGAATTCAAAGGAAAATCACCAGTGAATGTTTGCATGGAAGTGCAGTAGTATTTTTCTTCAATATCAGAGATTTGAATTTCTTCTTCTATTTCAGCAATATGAGGAGATGAGATATCAGAGATCTCATGAACTTTCAGAGCATCAGGAGAAGGAGTCACTGCATGGAGACTTTCTTCAATTCGAATTGAATGTGTAGAAGATTTTGCTTCATCTTCGTCTTGAACAACTTCATCAGAGAGATTAGAGGCTAAGAATTTTGAGTAAAGAACTATTTTGGTGCTGGATGTGATCTCCAAAGCGCTATTATGATCCTCATTGTGCTTGCCAAATGTTCTGTCCAATTTTGTCCAGAGATCCTTTGGGTATTCAGCAGAACCAATAAGGTAGCGCAAGCTAGGAGAATGGGCTAGACATATTTCTACAAAAGATCTGTCACCGTCATTTAGCCAGTTATTATCATTCTCATAAGACTCTTTTCCAAGTTGAATAGACACCTCATAGAGACCTCCTCTCTTCAGAGATGCAATCATCTTCAACTTCCATTCCGAATAGCTTGTGAATGGGGTGAGAAGAGGGATTGATGAGTCCATTCGAAGTTGTAACTGTTAAAACCTACAAATCAAAACAAAAGGGGCACCATAATTTCGGGAAACCTGCACAATTTAGGCTTTCATCACACCCAGCATAGTCAATCAAGCAAGCTTGATCAATAAGTTCTTTATTTGGGGTATTAAGTGGTAAGCCTTGGCTTCTGGTGCAGTGCTGGAATTTTGAGCTATTGCTCAAATTTCATGCAGAAATCTGTCAAAAAGCTTTTTTTTGAGAGATAGAGATTCGTCCCACCATAAGATCTAATACCATATTAATCTCGCACATTGATCTAGGAACAAATAATCAATCTCATCAATAAATAATCAACAAATAACTCAGAAATGGTGTTAATCGGAACCAAAATGGTTTCCTCTCTGTATATTCAATAAACAATGAATAGTTACAATTACAATGTGAAGCAATTGGCTTGAATCAATGAGGAATTTGAATACCTTAGGAGGTCATTCGAATTCAATGAGTGAGTCTAGCTTAACTGACTGTAAGCCATTGGTTCACACTCTGTTAACCACTTGACCAAAACCCTAATTGACTCACCAAACCTTAACTGAAGTGGGAGTGTAATAAATGACTGAATCTCAACTGAAAGAGATCAAACACATGTCATAGCAAGCCAACCATCAAATTCTAGTGCTTCAATGACTTCAATGAACCCCGATGAGGTTAACTGAAGCTGAACTGATCATCAAAAGTTGGTGGAGGCGCCCCTGTTGACTCTAGATCATTAAATAATAATAAATAATCATTAATTAATATATTTAGTGAGAGGAGGCACCTTAACTGACTGGTTGAACTGATTGTAACCACCAGTAAGCGATTAGGTGCATTAATATTACTCAGATCACCCCCGGTAGGTAGACATGGGTGTGAATGGATGATGTCAATTAATGCTCCACTGATGTCAATTAATGTCAATTATACTTAGGATAGTGGTTTAAATAGGCCAATTTGACCAAAAAGAGTGTGTATGGTGGTAAATGTCTCCAACAACCCATTTTCTATGATGAGGGAGTGGAGCTCTTACTATCTTGTCGATAGAACAAAGGTACCTATATCATGGATCATATCCATGAATGGAACCATCGTCATAGCTTTTGTAAGATCCAATTAGAAGATAGGGTCATCCTAGATTTCTTCCTCAAAACCTTACTGTCCCCCATAGCTAAGGACGTTGCATTTGAGCGCCCATAAACCGAAGAAGATTCAATCCTTAAGGCTCAATAGTTCAGTCTAATATATTCCCAATTCGATTAATTGTATATCGTTAAACCCAATGCTCCCTGTACTGATACCCTACGGCGAGATACGTCGGGGGAATACCATGATGTTGATGGGTTCATTGACTCTATTACCCAATATCCAGAGTATCATATGACCTCTCTCATGATTCCAACCCATCCTAGTAACACCCATAGTGTTTCCAAACCAGTTTATGATCCTGATTACTCACACGTAATGACTCAGTCCAGTGCTACACAATCATATGCACCCCTCAGTTACACCCTTGATTACTCATGTGTAACAACTCAGTATGGAGCCACTCCTTCCTACCCGCCTTCCACACCAACTCCTCATGTTCATGCAATGACTTTTTCGACACACTCATGTACTATCTAGATGACCAGATTTGTAGTCCCGCATGCTACTTCGATCTATTATTCACCACCCATGCAACCCACTCTCGCTCTGGCCCCGACCACTCAATAGCTTCAGTAAACTTGATGCTTTGTACTGAAGTTTAATGATCATGATAATGACATCAAGATCACTTGGAATCATTTCCATGGCTTGATCCAGAGCACGAAAAGGAAAAACTAAGCTCAAACAGGTTCCTTATTTGTAAGTTTAGTCCTCCAGGCCTAAGAAAGAGATAAACCTATACACGAAGATACTCTTCTATATTCCAAAGAAATAGAGTATTCCTTTTTTGTAAATAATCCATAGGGTCCAGAAAAGAGTTAAACTTTTACCGCTATGGATGATCCTTAATTTCCTTTAACGAGTCGGAAAGAACAATTAACTCGACTATCTATTCATGTTTAAGGAGTCATACTAGGGCTTGAAGATAACTCCATATGACGGGAGCCTTATAACCAAGGGTAGTTTTGAAAATGATATGATATAAGGTTCATTTCCATGCGAAAAACAACTACGAAGGCTCAGGTAACCTAGCAATATGCAACATGGGTACCATAATCGGAAATACGTGTTCTAGATGGGGTAACCCATCTCAGGTAAGATCTAAATCATGGAAGAACAATGATGTTTGAATGGGAGAAATTGGTTGCAGCTCGCAGTCCATGGATAAAAAATGAGATCCTAAGGTTTATAAGGGGATAAAAAACGAGATCCATCACTATCCATCCACCGCTTCCTCCTCTATCTTCCCTCATTTACACTCCCTTAATTACTTTTTATTCCACGTCATCACAGCCATCTCGTCGATCTCCATGCATCACCATTCTCACATGACACTTGCCACACTTCCCACTTGGCCCTTCTTTGTTCTCTTCATTCACTCTAGCCATGTCCACATGCCTGCACCTCCACCCGATTGCTCCACTTCCGTACTCGCACGCTACTCTTCCACACAAGTCCCCACACCCCTCCTTCTTCTACTTTGTTTCCACTTACTTCTCTAGGGAACAACTAGCTTCTCCATTACCTTCCCACAGCCACCTCCACCTCCCCGCATGCATCCATATCCACCTCACGCTAGTTCTATTCCATCTCTATTCCACAACAACTCTATTCCACATGCTTGCGATTCACCAACAATTCACCTTCCTACAGCACTCATGCTCACGCTCCTCATGAACTCCCATCTCCTATATCTTGTTCCTTCCATGTGGCTCCCACTCCCTCATGCAACCCAAACCCATTACTTACCCACGGTGCTATAACCATCACCGTATCACTCTCACACAGTCGTCTCCCGCACTTGCCACGACTCTAGTTACACCTACCTGCACCTCCAAGCCTCCTCCTCCCAATCACCATTGCCACTCCATGTCAAACCTACAAAACAAAACTAAATAAAAAAATTAATTATCTATCTATCTATCTATCTATCTATATATATATATATTATAATCTTTTTATATAATATTATTTTTATTAACATTTTATTATACAAATTTTATAATAAAAAATAAAAAATATATATTATTTATTATAATATATATAATTTTCAAAAACAAATTAAAAAATATCTATTAAAACAATATATATAGTTTATAAAAATAATAATAACAATTATTATTTTTATTATTATTATTATTCAAAAAAATTGAAGATTTTGTATAAGCCAAAATGGTCTTCAATTAGGCGTTTATGGGTTTTTTAAATGGGATAAACCAAGTCAATAAGTTAAAAATGATTCTAAATGGGATATTAAAGAAATAAAAGTTGCGACGCACTTCACTGCATCAACATGTTTACTAAACCAAGACATCCTCTCCAACCTAATTCTTTCAGATTGCGCAAATTGACAACAACGGTAACGATAGCTAAGAAAGCAAAGAACACAACAACATTTACAATTATTGTCACACAATGTTCAAATGAAATGAAAGATCATTGTTGGAACGATATTTATAATCCTCTTACCTCATTTCTGATAGGCTTATCCCCTATCGCCCGCCGACAAAAGTGGAAACCCAATTTTTGTGAATTTTTCAACTCCTCATTGATACCAATATGGAGATAGTAGGGGAGGTCATAACTAATTTAAGCCACCCATAACCTACATAACCCAAAAATGTAAGACGAAACCAAAAGTCTATCCATAAATTATGTATAAATAAATATGTTTATGATAAGAGTTATAGATTGTAAAAATACATGTCTTTTAAAAAATGAAGATTTAAGCAATTAGTTGTGTAAGAGTAATTTTCCATACAATTATATGTATCAACTATAAACCACCCCAAGCCATTTTATTAAGCCACTTGGACAAGAAAAAATTCTGTAAGCTTCTCTCCCTTTGCTACATAGTTAATAACAGTCCCACAATGACTTTAAAAGATATCACATAGGGAGAAGTATGGTCTAAAATTATACAAGATACAATCTACTTTTGTGGGTTTGGTAGTGAAGCATGACTCACATTCTCGATGAAAAATGGAATCATTACAACCTAGGAGTGAGAAGTTTTGTTTTGTTGGATATGTTGAAAACATTGAATTTATAAACATCTCCAACCCAAATCCAATGAAACTATTACTAGGAGAGACATAAAATTTGATAAGAATATATCAACACATTTGTGGAACTCAGTATCTATGCCATCTGCATGTGAATTTTCTGGTAGTAGTTGTTGCTCAAAATAGATTGAAACAATAGGAAGATTGGCATTGTTCTAGGTGCTCTTTTGTGTTCAAGTATCAAGTGTTTCTTCTACTTGAACATTATAATCAAACATCCCTTAAGGCTCATCTACACCAAAAGATTTCTCTTAATTTTGTTGGTCCCTACATTATCCTCCAATGCATTGGAGATGTGGCCTACAAGCTCATTTTTCCAGACCACTCTAAGATTCACTTTTCCTTCCATGTCTCTTGGATCAAAAGAGTCATGTGGTCTAATTGTAATGTGTAACATTACCCGAGATAGATGAGGAAGTCCCCATTTGGCTCCATCCAACAATAGTATTGGCTTCCAAGGAATGACATTTTTCTTGGAAGCACATGATAATCAATTAAGTTTTGATTTAGTGGAAATATAATATTCCTAAAGATGCCACTACGGAGCAAACTGTACATTTTATAACAATTTCTACCTTTTCAATATCGAGAACAATGTTACTTTTGAAGGGGGGGCATGTTAGGGTCCTACCATAACCCACCTTACCTTTGGGGTTAGACATACATTTATATAGCATTCCTAAGTTTCTTTAAGCACTCAACCTTACATCATTTTATTAGGGTCTTCCCATCGTGGCTTTGTTTAGGAGTTAGCCTAAACATAGGAGTTAAGTGTTTAGGTGATAATGACCTCACTTGAGGCTCTCCCTTAGTGCTACGCCTCATGAGTTAATATTTCCCTCTTTTGGAGTTGTTGACTAGGTGGAAATAAGAATCAAACGTAGTCCTACTTTGATACGATTTTGAGATGTTAACACTAAAACGTGTTCACCTAGCTCTCCATGGTATAAACCATATACATACATCATATTCCCACCATATTTCTCTCATTTTTTACCTTCACAATTGTATTTCCACAAAAAATGGTCCAAAACACCATTATTCCTTCTGAGAAATGAAGGGAGGATGAGCATTTATCATGATGTATCCCCACTCTCTCCCCAAAAAATGATAAAAAAACCTAAAAAGAGAATGGGTTAAAAAACCACAGATAAATACCATGGAGCTATGGAACCACCTCCAAGGACGTCTATGGTGGCCCATTTCATAAAGGTACGTCTATTTTTATTTTTGTATTAGTTAGTTGATATATGTGTTAAAACCATTAAAACATATATATTGTTATTGTTAAACTCTTCCTTATGCTTTGGACGAGCAAAGGTTGGTGCATCTGCATGTAGTTGGAGAGAAATCCCCACTACAGTTTTGGTGACTCCACTCGGTAAATCCATACAGATCTTTGTTTTTGCAGGTTTTTATTGGTTTGTTCCTCTCTTCTTCCCTCAATTGTCATAGATCTGAACCCCTCGACGTCCACCCCCTATAACCCATCCAGGGGGTTGGGATTCATAGGGATTAAGAGCTAATAAACCGAAAGGATGTGTCATGAACGAGGTAGCCAAGTTGCCATTCTTCTAGGGATATTTTACCCAGAGTTCCTTCTCAGTAGTGGGATTCTCTTAGCCTATATTGTCCCTCCATTTCGTATTGTCTAACTGGTATTTCATCAACCTACTTAGGATACGATTTGTGAGGGGCTTCGATCTTGTAGTTAGGAGCTTGCTTGCACTCATACCCTATAGGTTAGTCAGTCATTTTTATTTGATAGGTAGTGCTACTTATCTGCTTTCTGGCCACTTTCTTCTAGACTTGCCTTGTTGTGACCAGCTGTCGTAGTTTGGTATTAGAGGTTGTTGTTGGCTCATGAGCCACCATTTCATACGCTCTCCTTCTACACAATCAGTTGTATTTGGGTTTTTGAGCCCATGATTGATACTCTTCAGTTTTTATTCATTACAAACAACTCAACCATGCCATCATAGCTCCACCATGCTACTCAAATAGTCTTAGGGGGCACACCCCCCAGTTGAGTTCCTTGAATCGGCACCAGTGAGGCCATCTTTGATGTAACTCACCACCTTTAGAACCACACATGACCTCTGAGTCTGATTTGGATTCAGATTAGTCCGAACCCACCTTGTTCACTGCTCCATCTAGCCCCATGCCTAGTGTGCATCCTGATCCCTTTCAAGGGGGAATTTTTACTAGTTGGCTCATGTCCATTCCACATATCATCATAAGTATCCCTTCCACTGGGCCTAAAGGCCTTGTTCCTAGTGGTCCCCTTCTCACTGCACCCACTACTATTGGTTCACTACCCACTAGTTGTGGTCCCATTCCAGCCACCGTTGTCACTATGATTCCACCATTTATTCATGGGGGCATTGGCCCTTCCACATCGGTTTTGAGTATTCCTACCATCCTAGCGACTTTTCCTGTTATCAAAATCCAACCTTATCCACCCCGAGTTATACACGGGACCTAATTTCTTGCTTGTACCAACACCATTGCTGGTCCTTCCCGAGCCTCTCTCAGTTCTAGTCTCCCTTTTTGGCTAGTCTCAACCTGCGTGATTTTGCAAGGTTAACCAATGACGCCATCTGTCATCACCAACAATGGCCTCTTATGCCTACAAAGCTTCCCTATGACATCCCTAATTTTGAAGGTTAGATAGGAGAGGATCCTCAAAATCATATTATGTCATTCCTCCTATGGTGTTCATCCAACAACATAGAGGACGATTCCATCTGGTTGAGGTTGTTCAAGTGCACACTCACTAGTGTTGCGGCTAAGAGGTACATCGAACTGCCTCATGCTACCTATCCCGAATTGTCCTCATTAGCTTCAATGTTCCTTCAATACTTCCAGTTACCTGTCGTTATGATGAGGGAGTGGAGATCTTACTATCTTGTTGACACAACAAAGCTACCCATATCATGGATCATATCCATGAATGGTATTGTCACTGTAACTTGTGTAAGATCCAGTTAGAATATAGGATCATCCTAGATTTCTTCCTCAAAACCTTACTGCCCCCCATAGCCAAGGATGTTGCATTTGAGCACCGATAAACCGAAGAAGAATATATCTTTAAGGCTTAGTAGTTTGGTCCAATATATTCCCAATCTAGTTAGTTGTATACCCTTATACCCGATGCTCCCCATATCGACACCTCACATCAAGATACGTCAAGGGCATACCATGCTGCTGATGGAGTCATCGGCTCTATTACCCAGTATCCTCAGTATTATCACTTTTTTGTCATTTTTCCACCAGTCATGTCACATACTTTTCATTCCATATTTTTCCATGCCATTCCACACGGTGTAAGCTGAGTTCACTCCATACCCATTTGGATCCATTACCCTCACTTGACAACCAGTCATGGACGATATTGGAAAACCAAACTGTGGAGCTGTGGAACTACCTCCAAGGACGTCTACGGTGGCTCATTCCAGAAAGGTCTTTCTATTTTATTTTTTGTATTAGTTAGTTGATATCTATTTTAAAACCCTTAAAAATATTTCTTGTTATTATTTTTTTTATTGTTATTACTAAACTCTTCCTTATACTCTCGAGGATCTAAGGTTGGTGCATCTACACATAGCTGGGGAGAAATCCCCACTAAAGTTTTGGCGACCACACTCGGTCGATCCATACAGATCTTTGTTGTTGCAGGTTTCCATTGGTTTGTTCCTCTCTTCTACACTCAATCATCATAGACCTGACCCCCTCGCGGAATATCTGAACCAATACTACGTCAGGACCTACCCCTCGGCCCTAGTCAACTCTCCGGTTTTTAGAAATTTTCCTATTCGGCCCGAGTCGCATCTATCCGATGGAAATTGGCAACATAGTCGTGCCTTTTTTCATGATAAGTGTGACCTATGTAGCTCCTTTATCCTAGATAAGAGAGGCATGGATTAAAAATTGATATTGCTCATGTCCCGACTTCCAGAGCGACCCCAGCTGCTACTGTGACTTGGTTTTGACCGACCCCATCATGCTTAACCGTCTGTGTTGCACGAACTGAGTCCATTGACTATTTTTCTGCTCAAATCGCGATTGTTGCTTTGTTCCGTGTGACCCTGATTGCGCCTGTTCCACCAAGAGGTGTGACCTGCACTTTTTAATATATATAATTTTCAAAAACAAATTAAAAAATATATATTAAAACAATATATATACTTTGTAAAAATAACAGTAACAATTATTATTATTATTATTATTATTCAAAAAAATTGAAGATTTTGTATAAGCCAAAATGGTCCTCAATTAGGCGTTTATGGGTTTTTTAAATGAGATAAACCAAGTCAATAAGTTAAAAAGGATTCTAAATTGGAGATTAAATAAATAAAACCCATATATCTTGAAGCAAAAATATTGGATATTGACGTGGCAGCGCAAGTTCTTCGTGGAGACATAAAAGAATTAGTTGAAGAAACTAAAAGGTTTATAATACAATGACAAAATGAAGATTCTAACAAGCATGTGGACAAGAAAAAATATGAGGCACATGCATGCTACTCCTCAAGTCAGTTGAGATATGAAGAAGCGGTTACGCCATGTGGATTTTCAAGCACAGAGGAGAAGGAAGAAACCTTTGTTGATATTGATAAATGACAACTCAAAATCACTCCTAAACCTATGCTAGAACAAAAAACACATACATTTATGCCTTACACTCCCTCTTGCAGAAGGTTCAAGGAATCATATGTAAAGAAGGATAAGAACAATCAATTGCAGTATGAGACAGAAAAAATAATCCCTAACCATAAGCATGATTCAAAGTACAAACCCAAAATAAGATGTGGAATAATGCACAAGTTCCAGAAATTTGTTGGAGCTTCCTACCAAGTAGGAAAATAAGGCACATTAATACACCAACAAGAAAATATATAAAGTTGTCTAGTGAAACTCCAGAACAAGAACTTGTTAAGGAAGATGATAACGAATACAATAAAACAGAAGAGGTAGAAGACAAGGATATGAAAGATCAAGATGATATTGACAATCGCAATGTCAATATCAATTGTAAATAAAATGATGATGACATGGATTGTAATAATAAAATGAAAAATACAATTGAAAATGAAGTCATTTTTAAAAACAATTAGAAAAAAATTGAAGTCGTTGAAGAATGCAATGATGAAAATAAAAGCGTCCAGGATGACCTTAATCAGGGTAACGTAGAAAAACAAAACCCAGAAGATGTTGTGATAGGTGAAGAGCTAAACATTCTACCAATGGTCATAATTCAAGATATTCTAGAATCTCAACATCAAAATGTTCTTGAGGAACAACTAAATCCAAGCTCATTAGACGTGGAAGTAAGTACATTATTAATAGTTGCTACTACAGTTAATAAAACCATATCAAAGCATGCAGAAATATCAGAAATCTACATCAAATTAGAATATCAAAAGAACACAATCAGATTAGAAGCTTAGAAGAATACTCCATATAGTTGTTATTTGTTTATCTATAGAGTCATATGCATGAAAATATTTGAATGGAAATGCGACCAATGATTTCAAGAACTGCTAAACTGTGGCACCATTATTCATGTTAAAAATTCCAGTTGTAGCACGGTCATAGAATATTCGTGGCTGAATATTTTCACATTGGGATGTCTTGTAATATACCAAAAAGTATTTTATTATTCATTATTATTAATTATTAATTATTTATGTAAAAGTCGGAATTAGAAGGAGACATTGTTTAAAGGTGTCTCACATATATATATATATATATATATATATATATATATATATATATATATATATATGCCACGCAAATTTATTGTAAAGATCATCAATTCATTATTATATATATATGATCTATTATGATAATCATGTAAGGCAATACCTTATTTATTGATGAAGTTCAGGAAACATTACAAAACCCTATATGAGACAAGATTCTTCTACACACCAAGACTTGAGTACTCCTTGATCCTCTCTCCAAGAGAATCGTCCAGCATAACCTTACATTCAAAATTGGTTCCCTGTCCTCTACCCTTCCCCTCTTTTTATACTTGTTTGGAGAGAAGGAATTCAAGGCTTAGGATGGTTGGGGAAGTTGGGGAGGTTACTAAATCGATCCCAACTGCCTCGACCTAATGATTTTATTTATTTATTTTTAAACTCAATTTAATGAAACTCACGGGTTTATGCGGAGTAACCTACAAGTGACTCATGAGTTTTCTAAACAAAATTTGCAATCGCAACTTTTTATAGATAACACGTGTGTTGTACATATGGTGACCCGTGAGTAACATGAAAGTTTTCATAAGAGAACCCGTGAGTCCATGGTAAGTTCATCTTCAAAAATAGGTAATGTTGAAATAGTGAGTATGTATCAAGGATCACATCCATCTATAAGGTTAGGGTCACTTCTATCCATAATGTCCTTTTTTGTAATGACATATGTGGGGTCATTACTCAGATGAAGAAGTGTCACTTCATGGTATAATAGGTTACAATGCTTTCCATTTTTCATCTGGAATGTGAGCCCATGCTTCACTACCAAACCCATGGAAGTGACTTACATCTTGTTTAATTTTACTCCATGCTTCTTCCAGTGTGATACCTTGTAAATATTTAGTTAGGGTGTGATTAACTATGTAATTTTCACCCGCACGGGTGTGTCTCATTGGTGGTCCAGTTTTTATGAAGTCACTTTTTGTAAATTTGAGGTCAAGAGTTCAAATCCCACCCAGATATACCCGTGTCCCATGTCTTGCGGAGGGTGTGGGGAATCTAGGGTATAGTTGTAGTAGGAATGGATACCTGGACCCCGTGTCACGCGAGTACTAGCCCAGCTCTAGCTGCATATTCCCCTAGTTACAAAATAATTAAAAAAAGCTATGTAATTTGCACAATTTATGGCTTCAACCCAAAATTGAAGACTTAGTCCCTTAGCTTGGATCATACAATTAGTCATTTATTTTAAAGTGTGATTCTTGTGTTCAACTACACCATTTTTTTGGAGTGTATATGGAACAATGTGTTTTTGTCGGATTTCTTGTTCACTGCAGATAGTAGTGAACTTGTTGTTAACATATTCTCGTCCATTATCAGATCTTAACTTAAGAATTTGATGGCAAAATTGTTTTTCAATAGGGTCCTTGTAGACAAAGAACATTTTGAATAATTTTCCCTTAAGTTTTAGGAAATAAACCCAAGTGTGTCTAGAGTAATCATCAATTAAAGTTAAGAAATATTTGAAACTAGAAAATGAAGCAGATGGAAGAGGACCACACAAGTCATTATGCACAAGATCCAAGGGAATTGAGGCATTCCAAGAATTACATTTGTCAAAACTGGTCTCAATGATGTTTTCCAACTACACAACTAGAACAAACACCATCGCTAGAAGATACCATCGTTATACTTATCACCATATTGTCTTCACATAGTTGTTGCAATGAGCGATATTTAAGTGTCCAAATCAACCATGCCAAAGTTGGCTCAAGTCATCACTTTGAGCAACAAAAATTGAAGGAAACTTATATTTAACTTCAATATAGTAAGTTATACTACCCTTTGGAAACTTATATTGAACTTACGAAGGAAATATAAATGAAAACTCAAGGTGCATAAGATCTACTCCTTCATTGTAACTAACATAAAATTGTAAGCATCCCACTTAATCTTCACTTCATCACAATTCATTAGAAAAATTTCCAAATATTATTATCTAATCATAAGGATATTAAGGTCATCCACATGTTCTTGAAGACATTTTTTATCGATTCACAATTCCATATTTGAAGTTAATAAAATCTATACGACTTATTTTTCTAAATTCTCATTGAATAAATGGTATATCTTGATAATTTTTTGGGAATATGCTTAACATGTTTCATATTTTTATTTCCACACCCATCAACATGAATTTTATATTATTTCTTATGAATAACTAATCGCATTAGATCATGAATTTTATCAACTAGAAAATTCTAGATTTTCTTATAGACAATCATTGCACAATATTTACTACAAGATTAGTTACAAAAAATTCTTTACTCATCTTTCTTTTGTAACTTTTTCGGCATACCATACATTGCATTGATATAAGGCCTCAACAAATGAAGTTGAATTTTACCTTCATTAAGAAATGTTATACATATGTATATATCCAAATTAAATCTATTGCTACCAAATGCAATGAGAGGTGAAAGTTTTTCCTCGAATTTTGTGCTATAGAAAAGGTCTTCACCTAGAGAGATTTGATCCCTTGACATGCTTGATAGATATGAAGTAAATATGTTTTTATACTAGGTTAATATGTTAATTTTCATATATGCTCAAATAAATCATATGTAAATCCATAATTTAGTAATGTCTCCCTCCCAAATCACGTAGGAAGAATTATCCATTTTTTGTTTTAATTAATTGGAATCCCTTTGTTGTTTTTAACTTTAAGTTAAGGCTACGTGGATGCGGGTGGTTTCAATGTCAACATGGAAATGGGGGACATTGACAGGGCCATTCCCCCATCTGTGTGATGGCACCATTACATCACTCCTTGGACGCATGCCTTTACTTGATTCCTGGACGTGGCCATCTACAGGACATCCAATGGGACACAACCATCACCTCAGTGTAGGGTTGTTTGAGTGCACCAACCTGGTGTCTTGGATGACGTGCCAACAACCTTAACTCTCAGCTCCTTCTCCATCTGGGTCATTTTCTCTTGGAACTCTTGCAGATTTGCCTCCATCTTCTTGTGGAAATTGAACCCAAGTGATAGAACAATTGCACTCATAAAATTGCTAATCAAACATGCAAATTTACAAACAAAGGAGACTGAAATTGGAGCATAACAATAATCTGTATTGAATACATGTATAATAGAAAACCTTGTTAATTCATAGGCTACTGTAATATATAATTACATGATAGATTCGAATTCATAAGGATGCCATTCAAAATAGTAAAAAAGTAGGCTTACTAAATCTAGTCAAATCCCCCATAGGTGCATAAAGCAGTTTCCAAATCCACTTAGAGGCTCACGAATTGGAAAAGTCAAGTAGGAAAGATAATAAGGGATGGAAAGAAAACTCATACATGCTTTTATTAGGAGAAAAGAATGGAGGATGATGAGGGAAAAAAACAAGTCAACTACACCTAGTCTTACTTTCCCTTTTGCCTTATTTCTCAATAAAATAGGCAACTTAGAAGAAAAAGAAAATATGCATTTTGGAGGATCTGGAATAAAGTAGACATGCTAAATATGGTTTCCAAGAGGTTTCCCAAGCACTCCATGACTCAAATTTAGCAAGTTTGAATTCTATGGCATGTGGAAGACAACTTGCATAGAGGGGAATATAGGAAACTAGGAAAATAAGACAAAAATGGATTAATTAATGTCTAAGGTAGGTAACTATGGGTTGATTATTCTAACAATTATTCCTGCTCACTCTATCCTCTGTAATTCCTCTCCATTTCATGAATTTTCCATCCACCTTTGCTATCCAGTTGTGTCTTGTAGGCAATGAGGCACACCTCATCGTGGTTGTCAAGGAAGAGGTTACCTATCTAAACTCCAAATTTTTCTCATTGCACAGGTGAGGGGGGATAGTTTTGATGTAGAAATACTTGAAGCGGTTCATCTAATGGTGAAATATTGGGAAGATGAATTTTTTGGTGTTGTCAATATCGTGGGACACAAGTTGGAGTGAAGAAGGAATTACTAGTTTATAAAGAATATTCTCATCCGTATTATCCTTGGTTTTCACTCCCATCCTTTGGAACCTACTACTCTTGCTCCTCCTGCACCTTCCGCACCTCTTCCACCTATGGCTTCTCCAGCTCCTCAGCACCCACCACCTGCTCCAGCCATCTCAACTGTCCCCCTAGCTTCATCTTCTACACCTCCATCCACCACCATTTCCCCATCACAGTGCCCCATAAACTCTCTCTTGTATAACAACTTCACCATTCCCCTAGCCATGGCCAAAAATACTACCCCTCTCCCGGTAAAACAAACCCTTGCAGGTAGCGATGATGAGGACAATGTTGATGTAATTGTAACTTCGGAATGTACTCACTTATGTATCTTATGTATTGTACCCCAATATTTATTCTGAGACGTTTTTGTAATGCAATTGAGTCATGTCATGCCCCGATGTTCTGAGCGGGAGTTTCTATAATGTAAAGAAGTCATGTCAAGTCATTATGGGTAACCTTCCTATTGATCAATGGTTAAATCCCCCGCAGTTTTGGGGCACTAGGTTTATTAGACTCTCCTATAGAAGTCGTCCCTAGTAGGTTATTGTCAAGTTGGGAATTACTATAAATAGAGAGTGAGCCTCTCTATTTATCACACACTCACTCACACTCATTTTTAGTGCATAGATAAGGAAGAATAAGACACTAGGGCTAGGAAGAAAGAGGCTACTACTGTCAGGAGATCATCTTACTATTTTGGGGTTTCACTTTTGGTGTCGATTCTATTTCTAAGTTATGAGGTTTTCTCCATTTATGGTTTCCCCAAGGAAAAACAAAATGTTCATTGTCTCTTGTGTTTGATTGTTGTTCTTGTTATTTTCTCAGTTAAATATCCTAATATAATGCTAGCTTAATGTTAAAAATCTAACATGGTATCAAAGCTAACCTGAGAAGAAGACACTGTGCAGCTCCTGAAACTAAGGCTTCCTACTTTGTGGATCTCTCTCCATATATTTTCAGCAAAAGAAGGTTGGACTAACTCTCCTCCCTAGGGCACATCTTTCTCTCGAAGCAGAATCCAATTCTAAGCTTTTTCAGTTTTGGACCCGGCACTACTGCCAAAAATTAGGGCTTTCAACAGAAGTGGAATTTTTTAGTGAGCCCAGGCCTGGATTGATCTCGTCCTCAAAATTGAAGTTTAGAGATCAATATCAAATAATTTGGTTGGACATAACTCTGGAAAATCCAAACCCTAATCTGCTCTTGAACTAGCACTACAGAATTTCAGCTCCAAGTCCAGATCCGACATCTTGACCTGGTAAGATCTAAGTATTTTGTATTTCCATTTAAGGTTCTTAGTTAAGATGTCTCATCATACCAGGCTTGATGAAAATCTTGAGGGAGCTGATAACTTCTGATCCTGGAAGTATAGGATCTCCCTGGTCCTGGAAGAAAATGAGGTGGACTCCTACAGCAATGAGGAGGTTCCAGTTCCAGAGGGAGATGAGGCTAATTCCTTACACAATAAGAAGTTGGTTATGGAAAAGAGGATTATTGTTGATTCAATCAAGGATCACCTCATACCACAGGTGTCCTCCCTAAAGAAACCTAAAGCTATGTTTGATTCCCTAACCAAATTGTTTGAAGGAAAGAACATAAACATGAAAATGAATTTGAGAAACCAGTTGGAGAATGTGAAGATTCAGAATGTAGAGACAACCCCATAACAACTCTCTCTTACTCCTAACACCTAACACCTCTCTCTTTA
>LPNX011037623.1:51802-64446 GCA_001517045.1 Pseudotsuga menziesii | reverse complement strand
AAGTTCTCATGTGGCCAAAGGGAAAGACTATTGATGATGCAGTAGTGATTGGGGAACAAGAAGGAGGTCTATACAAATTGAAGGGCCAACCATAACAAGCTTTGGTTCATGACTTGGTAGAAACAAATGAACTTTGGCATAGAAGGCTTGCATGTGTGCATTACAGGGCACTACCGCTTGCAAGAAAAGTTGTTGAAGGTCTTCCAGAAATGCAGACAAAACATGAAGGTGTATGCAAGGGATGTGCGAAAGGAAAGAATACGAAGAAGAAATTTTCAAGTAGTGAGAGGAAGGCAAAAGGAATCTTGGAGATCCTCCACTCCGATGTATGCAGTTCAATGTCATCCAACTCTCTAAGCTGGTATGTATATTATGTTTCTTTTATTTATGATTTTTCTAGGAATACATGGATATACTTTATGAAGAGAAAAGATGAAGTATTTAGCAAGTTTAAGGAATTCAAAGCCTTGATCGAGAACCACACAGAAAAGAAGATCAAGATTTTTTTATCAGATAATGGCAGAGAATTCACATCAAATGAATTCAAAGGGTTATGGAAATATTCAGGGATTAAGAGGGAGTTAACCACTCCATATCATCCACAACAGAATGGGGTTGCAGAAAGGAAGAATAGAATGATCATGGAAGTTGCAAGGACCATGCTTCATGATCAATATCTTCCCATGCATATATGGGTAGAAGCTGCCAGAACATCGGTGTATGTACAGAACTATACTCCACACAAAGTACTCGAGAACAAGACACCTGAAGAAGTCTTTTCCGGCAAGAAACCAGAAGTCATCCATCTCAAAATATTCAGTTGTCCAATGTACATACACCTTTCGAAAGAAAATAGGACAAAGTTAGATCCTTTAGGAAGGAAGGGTATATTTGTGGGATACTCTGAAAGCTCAAAGGCTTACAGAATATACTTCCCAGGATTCAAGAAGATCGACATCAGCAAGGATGTAACATTTGATGAAGACTTAGCTTACAACAAATCCAGAAAAAGACCTGCTAAAGAACCTGAAGAAATAGGAGTACCCAAATTTCATGACACAACCATGAATGAAGAAATTCAAAAAGAATATTGAGAATTAGAAGAACCTCAAGAACCTATAGATCCAACTCACGAAAAGAATCCTTATAAGAGGAAACCTACTTGGGTACAAGAACTTATCCAAGGTGCAGAAATATATGGGGCTCCAGAAGAAACCCACAGAGAAAGGAAAAGAACCAAGTCATGTTCCAATTATGTAGCCTTATTATGTGATTTCATTGATAAAGAACCTTCCAACTATGAAGAAGTGAAAAAAAAAAAAGAATGCAAGGATGTTATGATCAAAGAGTATCAATCAATCATGAAGAATGATGTTTGGGATGTTGGCCCAAGACCTGAGGGGAAGTTTGTTGTGACTTCCAAATGATTCTATAAGATCAAGCATACTGTAGATGGTAGCATAAAGAAATATAAAGCAATATTTATGGCTCGTGGTTTCTCCCAGAAAGAAGGAATAGATTATGATGAAACCTTTGCTCCTATAGCCAGATTTACTTCCATCAGATTAGTACTTGCTTTAGTTGTAGTAATGAAGTGAAAAGTACACCAAATGGATGTCAAGACAAATTTCTTGAATGGTGTAGTAGAAGAGGAATTATATGTGGAACAACCACTAGGATTTGAAACACATGACAGACATGGCATAAGCACCCAGGACATTGTACGACAGAATTGAAAGCTTCCTATCTAGTTTGGGATTTACCAAGAGTAAAGCAGATGCCAACCTTTACTACAAGGTTGAAGAAGGGAACCCAATAATAATCTTGCTATATGTAGATGATCTGTTTGTAACAAGTATGGATGGGTTGATAGCTAATATGAAGAGGAAGCTTGCTGCCGAGTTTGAAATGAAAGACTTGGGTATGATGCACTATTTTCTAGGCATGGAGGTGTGGCAAAATGCTGGTGGAATCTCCCTTGGACAAGGGAAGTATGCAGTAGATATCCTGAAGAGGTACCTAAAGGGTACAATTGATTATGGGCTCAAGTACAAGGCTGATCAGAAGATTAACCTGGAAGGTTATGTTGATTCAGATTGGATAGGAAATGCCATCGATAGAAAGAGCACTTCAGGGTGCTGCTTCAATATGGGATCAGGTGTGATCTCTTGGTTTAGCATGAAACAACCTTGTGTGGTATTGAGTACAACTGAAGCAGAGTATGTTGCAGCTTGTTCAACTAGTTGTGACACAGTATGGTTGAGGAAGCTATTGTCTGATTTATTTGATCTCCAGTTGGATGCTACTTGTATATATTGCGACAACTAGAGTTGTGTGAAGTTGTCTAAGAACCTAGTGTTCCATGGCAAGTCAAAGGATATGGAGATCAAATATCACTATATCAGGGATATGGTGTAGAGAGGAGTAGTGAAGCTCCAGTATGTTGTGACGGACGAACAAATAGCAGATGTGTTGACCACGCCATTGGCGAGGGTGAAGTTTGAATACTTCAAGGAGAAGTTTGGTGTTCTCCAGATAGAGGTTCCTTCCAAGAGGAAGTGATGAGTCCATGAGCCCTTCTGACGTGGTGAGAGGATTGGTTCCTTCCATGGTCATATGTAAGTGATGTGGCCTTCTGACATGGTGAGAGGATTGGTTCCTTCCATGGTCAGATATAAGTGTTGTGCCTTTTTGACATGGTGAGAGGATTACTTCCTTCCATGGTCAGATGTAAGAGCTCTAACATGGTGAGAGGATTGGTTCCTTCCATTGTCAGATGTATGTGATGATTCCACATCCAGCATGAAAAGGGGTTGGATTTATGATGACACATCTAGTATGAAAAAGGACTAGCTTTGTGTAAATCCCACATCTAGCATGAAAAATGGATGGCTCTGTGATGACACATCTAGTATGAAAAAGGACTAGCTATGTGTAGATCCCACACCAGCATGAAAAAGGGATGGCTCTATGATGACACATCTAGTATGAAAAAGGACTAGCTCTATGTAGATCCCACATCCAACTTGAAAAAGGGTTGGCTCTGTGATGACACATCTAGTATGAAAAAGGAATATGCTTAACATGTTTCATATTTTTATTTCCACACCTATCCACATGAATTTTATATTTTCTTAATGAACAACTAATGGCATTACATCATGAATTTTTTCAATTAGAAAATTCTAGATTCTCTTTTAGGCCATCCTTGCACATTATTGACTACAAGCTTAGTAAAAAAAATTACTCATCTTTCTTTTGTAACTTTTTTGGCATACCATACATTGCTTGATATAACGCCTCAATAAGTGTGTCAAAGTTTACCTTCAAAACATTTTCTCAAATTTTACACTATAGAAAAGGTCTTCATCTCAAGAGTTTTCATTCCTTGACATGCTTGATAGATATGAATAAAGATGGTTTAATACTAGATTAATATGTTAATCCTCCTATATGTTCAAATAAATCATATGTAAATCTGTGATTCAGTAATGTCTACTCCCAAATACAATAGCTAGAATTATCCCATTTTTTGTTTTAATTAATTGGAATCCCTTTTTTGTTTTTAACTTTTTATTATTTTAAGTACCATATGTCAACTCCACATTAAGCAAAAAATTGGGATTCTCCCTCATAATACTATGATGTAGAAACCACCTCTCCACACAATGAATATGTATAGTTATATACACTACATAAAATATGCTAAATTGGTTTCTATGATTTTAAATAGTGAAAATCAAACTCATCTCATCATTAAAAAAAAATACATAACAATCATAAATGCATCAATTCCTAAAAAAATGTAATGTAATATCGTAATAAGGAGACCAAATGCATCTCCCTTATGCCAATGAGTGAAAGTCTACAAATCCTACCATTGTCAGTGTGGGAAAAAAAATTATTAACAAGAAACCAAAGTTATGATAACTTCAAAGTCATCATGGTTATTGTGGAAAAAACAAAGTATTAACAGGAAACAAAAAATATGATAACTTCAGAGTCATTAAAAATCATTTCATGCTAAAATAGTTCAAAACAATTGAAAATAACAATGACAATATCAAAACTTTGATTGAAAATATAATGACTTCAAAGTCATTTAAAATCATTTCATACTGAAATAGTTCAAGATATTTAAAAATAACAATGACAATCTCAACCCTAAATAGATATAATATCATATATTTCTAATCAGATATAATATCTCTAACCTTAGCTCTCTACTTACAATGAATTACAACATATGTAAATAAACATACCGATTTGGTCGATAATTAACGTATATCTATTTACATAAACACAATCAACCCTTTAAAGAAATGTAAGTTACGCTAGCTACTACCTATGACCTACGACTGGATCTCAAAGAATAGATATGGATGATACTCAATCCCATGTTACTTCCCAATCCCAACTACTGTTGCCGTTGTATGCTTTATCTTCCTCATAGCTGATTTCCATTTGTTACATGACACATCT
This sequence comes from Pseudotsuga menziesii, assembly GCA_001517045.1. Lineage (NCBI taxonomy): Eukaryota > Viridiplantae > Streptophyta > Pinopsida > Pinales > Pinaceae > Pseudotsuga > Pseudotsuga menziesii. The sequence continues at coordinate 59,964 of LPNX011037623.1, read as the reverse complement.
ATTAACTTTTAACTTGATAAACTCTTAGCCTTTAAAAGACTAAGTTGTCTTTTAAAAATAGAATGAGAAAACGAAATAAAATAATATCATATAATTCTAATTCTCTAACCCTAGTTCTCTACTTGCAACGAATTACAACATATGTAAATAAACATACCAATTTGGAAGATACTCATCCACTCAATCCCATGTTACTTCATAATCCCAACTACTACTGTCGTTGTCTACTTTACCTTCCCCATCAGCATTCTTTGATGATTCTCCACTAGACTTTTGAATGCATTCCTCATCAGCGTTCTTCGATGATGATCCACTGGACTTCTGAATGCAGTCCTCCATTTTAGCTAGTAATGCCTCCGAAGGTTTCGTCAATAATGACTGAAAATTAGTAGGGGCACTTGATAAAATGGAACTGTACGTATTACTAAAATGCGAAAGTCCATTGAACTGTTGTATGTTTTGTTTGTAAAGATGCACTACCTTTAGAGCCTCTTCTCTGGGCAGGCTGAAGAAGGAATCCACTAGCTTTCCCATACAAGAGTTGATGACTTCATAGACTAGGGAACAATCCTTCGCAAGTAAATGGAGTGCATATTGAATGAGAGAGTTCAATGCAACCTGGCTTCCCTGGGAAGTGCAGTCTAAGAGGAAGCCAACAAGTTTTTGCAGAGACGCCACATATTCGATTTCCAAATCCTGCATTTTCTGCGTATCTTGATTTTGGACCACTAGATTTCCATGCTCTGCAACTAACCTGTTGCATTGCAGTGCCTGACTCAAATAACAAGAATATGTGCGAACCCAGTAAACACATTCTCTAGTGAGAGGGCTCGATCGATTCTCGAATTGCGAGAATGTACTGAGTGCATCTTTATGATAACAGTACTGCGAGTCAACAGAAGGGTGCACACCTTCCTGCGCCAATCGATGAACAATCTCCAAAGTATTCACAGCGACCCTCCAGTCCCTGGTAGTATTTAAGTGCAATCTAACACAGTTCATTACTATGGTGTAGTCCTTATCGTGCTCTTTTGTTGTAGACAATAGCGCTACCACATGCTCTTCCTCTGGAGGACTGACGTTATCATGAAAGGGATTATAAATGGAACGAATGCTCCAAATATGCATGGAAGGTGCAATGCGCTTCACTGCGTCAACATGTTTACTAAACCAAGACATCCTCTCCAATCCTATTCTTTCAGATTGCGCGAATTGACAGCAACGGTAATGATAGCTAAGAAAGCAAAGAACAAAACAACATTTACGATTATTGTCATGCAATGTTCAAATGAAATGAAAGCTCATTGTTGGAACAATATTTATAATCATCTTCCCTCCTTTTCGATAGGCTTATCCCCTATCACACATAGACAAAAGTGGAAACCAACTTTTTGTGAATTTTTCAACTCCATAAGAGTTATAGATTGTAAAAATACATGTCTTTTAAAAAATGAAGGTTTAAGCAATTAGTTGTGTAAGAGTAATTTTCCATCCAATTATATGTATCAACTATAAACCATCCCAAGTCAAGTTATTAAGCCACTTGGACAAGAAAAATCTTTATAAGCTTCTCTCCCTTTGCTACATAGTTAATCACACTCCCACAATGACTTTAAAAGATATCACATCGGGAGAAGTATGGTCTAAAATTATACTAGATACAATCTACTTTTGTGTGTTTGGTAGTGAAGCATGACTCACATTCTCCATGAAAAATGGAATCATTACAACCTAAGAGTGAGAAGTTTTGTTTTGTTGGATATGTTGAAAAAATTGAAGTTATAAACATCTCGAACCCAAATCCAATGAAGCTATTACTAGGAGGGACACAAAATTTGATAAGAATATATCAACACATTTGTCGAACTCAGTGTCTATGCCATCTGCGTGTGAATTGTCTGGTAGTAGTTGTGGCTCAAAATAGATTGAAAAAATAGGAAGATTGGCACTGTTCTAGGTGCTCTTTTGTTGTCAAGGATCAAGCGTTTCTTCTACTCGAACATTATAATCAAACATCCCTTAAGGCTCATCTCCACCAAAATATTTCTCTTAATTTTGTTGGTCCCTACATTATCCTCCAATGCATTGGAGATGTCGCCTACAAGCTCATTTTTCCAGACCACTCTAAGATTCACTTTGCCTACCATGTCTCTTGGATCAAAAGAGTCATGTGGTCTAATTGTAATGTGTAACATTACCTGAGCTAGATGAGGAAGTCCCCATTTGTCTCCATCCAAGAATAGTATTGGCTTCCAAAGAACGACATTTTTCTTGGAAGCACATGATAATCAATTAAGTTTTGATTTAGTGGAAAAATATGATTCCTAAAGATGCCACTTAGGAGCAAACTGTACATTTTACAACAATTTCTACCCATTCAATATCGAGAACAATGTTACTTTTGAAGGGGGGGCATGTTAGGGTCCTACTATAACCCACCTTACTTTTGGAGTTAGACATACATTTATATAGCATTCCTAAGTTTCTTTAAGCACTCAACCTGACATCATTTTATCACGGTCTTACCATCATGTCTTTGTTTAGGAGTTTGGCTAAACATAGGATTTAAGTGTTTAGGTTATAATGACCTCACATGAGGCTCTCCCTTAGTGATACGCCTCGTGAGTTAAGATTTCCCTCTTTTGGAGGTGTTGACTAGGTGGAAATAAGAATCAAATGTAGTCCTACTTTGATACGATTTAGAGATGTTAACACTAAAAAGTGTTCACCTACCTCTCCATGGTCTAAACCATTTACATACATCATATTCCCACCATATTTCCCTCATTTTTTACCTTCACAATTGTATTTCCACAAAAAATGGTCCAAAACACCATTATTCCTTCTGAGAAATGAAGGAAGGATGAGCATTTATCATGATTTATCTCCACTCTCTCCCCAAAAAAGGGTCAAAAACCCTAAAAAGAGAATGGGTAAAAAAACCACAGATAAATACCATGGACAATAAAATACCATGGGTCATTAGCTCGGGTAAAAAAACCCTAGGATCATACTATAAATACACTCTCAAGGACTCTCCCGAAACACTTTTGGATCGTTTTTTTGTCATTTTTCCATCAGTCACATCACATACTTTTCCTTCGATATTTTTCCACGGCATTTCCCACAGTGTAAGTTGAGTTCACTTCACACCCATTTGAATCAATTCCCCTCACTTGACAATGAGTTACAGACAAATTTGGAGAACCAAACCGTGGAGCTACGGAACCACCTCCAAGGATGTCTATGGTGGCCCATTCCAGAAATGTACGTCTATTTTAATTTTTGTATTAGTTAGTTGACATATGTGTTAAATCCATTAAAACATATTTCCCGTTATTGTTTTTTTATTGTTATTGTTAAACTCTTCCTTATGCTCTGGACGAGCTAAGGTTGGTGCATCTCCACGTAGTTGGAGAGAAATCCCCACTATAGTTTTGGTGACTCCAGTCGGTCAATCCATACAGATATTTGTTTTTGCAGGTTTCCATTGGTTTGTTCCTCTCTTGTTCCCTCAATCGTCATAGATTTGACCCCCTTGCAGTCCTCCACCTATCACCCAGCCAGGGGGTCGCGATCCATAGGGATTGAGAGCCAATAAACCGAAAGGATGTGTCATGAACGAGGTAGCCAAGTTGCCATTCTTCTAGGGATATTTTACCCATAGGTCCTTCTTGGTAGTGGCATTCTCTTAGCCTATATTGTTCTTCCATTTCGTACTGTCTAACTGGGACTTCATTACCCTACTTAGGATACGATTTGTGAGGGGCTTCCAGCTTGTAGTTAGGAGCTTGCTTGCACTCATACCCCATAGGTTAGTGAGTCATTTTTATTTGATAGGTAGTGATGCTTATTGGCTTTCTGTCCACTTTCTTGTAGACTTGCCTTGTTGTGACACACTATCATAGTTTGGTTTTAGAGGTTGTTGTTGGCCTGTAAGCTGCCATTTCATACACTCTCCTTCTACACACTCGGTTGTAGTTGGGTTTTTGACCTCGCGATTGATAGTCCTGAGTTTTATTCATTACAAAACACTCCATCATGCCATCACAGCTCCACCATGCTACTTAGATAGTCTTAGGGGGCACACCCCTCTGTTCGGTTCCTTGAACCGACACCGACGACGCCATCTTCAACATAACACACCACCTTCCAAACCACAAACTACCTCTGAGTCTGATTTGGATTCAGATTAGTCCAAACCCACTTTGTTCACTACTACATCTATCCCCATGGCTGGTGTGCATCGTAATCCATTTCAAGGGGGTATTGTTAGTAGTTGGCTCATGTCCATTCCACATATCATCACAAGTATCCCTTCCACTCGGCCTAAATTCCTTACTCCTAGTGGTCCCCTTGTCACTGCACCCACTACTGTTGGTTCGCTACCCACTAGTGGTGGTCCCATTCCAGTCACTGTTGTCACTATGATCCCACCATTTATTCCTGGGGGAATTGTCCCTTCCACATCGGTTTCGAGTATCCCTACCATCCCAGCGAATTTTCTTGTTATCAAAATCCAGCCTTATCCACCCCGAGTTATACACGGGAACTAATTTCCCGCTTCCACCAACACCATTGCTGGTCCTTCCCGAGCCTCTCTCAATTCTAGTCTCAACCTACCTGATTTGGCAAGGTTGACCAATGACCCCATATGTCATTACCAACAATGGCCTCTTATGCCTACAAAGCTTCCCTATGACATCCCTAATTTTGAGGGTTAGATACGAGAGGATCGTCAAAATCATATTATGACATTCCTCCTATGGTGTTCATCCAACAACATAGAGGACGATTCCATCTGGTTGAGGTTGTTCAAGCGCACATTCACTAGTGTTGCGGCCAAGAGGTACATCAAACTGCCTCATGCTAGCTACCTTGAATTCTCCTCAGTAGCTTCGATGTTCCTTCAATACTTCCAGTTACCCGTCATTATGACGAGGGAGTGGAGATCTTACTATCTTGTTGACACAACAAAGCTACCCATATCATTGATCATATCCATGAATGGAATCGTCGATATATCTTGTGTAAGATCCAGTTAGAGGATAGGATCATCCTAGATTGGTTCCTCAAAACCTTACTCCCCCTGATAGCAAAGGACATTGCATTTGAGCGCCGATAAACCGAAGAAGAATATATCCCTAAGGATTAGTAGTTTGGTCTAATATACGCCCAATCTGATTAGTTGTATACCCTTATACCCGATGCTCCCTGTACTGACACCTCACGTCGAGATACGTCGAGGGCATACCATACTGCTGATGGAGTCATCAGCTCTATTACCCAGTATCCACAATATCATTCGAACTCTCCCATGATGCTAACCCATTCTTGTAATACCCATAGGATCATACTATAAATACTAAAATTATATTTTGAAGGACTATAAATAAATACATTGTGAAGGACTCTCCCAAAACACTTTTGGATCACTTTTTTGTCATTTTTCCATCATTCATGTCACATACTTTTCATTCCATATTTTTCCATGCCATTTCACATGGTTTAAGTTGAGCTCACTCTATACCCATTTGGATCGATTACCCTCACTTGACAACCGGTCATGGACGAGATTGGAGAACCAACCTGTGGAGCTGTGGAACCACCTCCAAGGATGTCTATGGTGGCCCATTCCAGAAAGGTGTGTTTATTTTATTTTATGTATTATTTAGTTGATATATGTGTTGAAACCCTTAAAAATATTTCTTGTTATTTTTTTATTATTATTACTGTTAAAATATTCCTTATACTCTCGACGAGCTAAGGTTGGTGCATCTACACATAGCTAGGGAGAAATCCCCACTATAGTTTTGGCGACTCCACTCGGTTGATCCATACATATCTTTGTTATTGTAGGTTTCCATTGGTTTGTTCCTCTCTTCTATGCTCAATCGTCATAGACCTGAACCCCTCGCGGAATATCTGAACCAGTACTACATCAGGACCTACCCCTCGGCCCTAGTCAACTCTCTGGTTTTTAGATATTTTCCTATTCAGCCCGAGTCGCATCTATTCGACTAAACGTTGCAACATAGTCACACCTTTTTTCCTGATAAGCACGACCTATGTCGTGCCTTTATCCTCGATAAGAGCGACATGGATTAAAAACCGAGATCGCTCATGTCTCGACTTCTGGAGTGACCCCAACCGCTACTGTGACTTGGTTTCAAGTGACCCTGTCATGCTTAACCCTCTGTGTTGCGAACTGAGTCTATCCACTGTTTTTCTGCTCAAATCGTGACTGTTGCTTTGTTCTGTGCGACCCTGATTGCACCTGTTCCACCAAGAGGTGTCACCTGTAGTTTTTTAGTCTATTTTTGTGCTTCATATTCTTGTTTCAGACTCCCTGTCTATCCCAAACCCTTTTCTAACCTGTTTTTTGTCCAGATCTAATTTGTTTGCAGTCACTTGGTATGTTTTGAGATCCCACTTAGTTGGTTGTTGAGTCATTCTAGTTAACCTTTGTGGTTGAGACCCCATGCATGTTTCCTACATTTGATTAGTTCCTTTTACTACTCATTTGTTTCAAGTACATTTTATTTCTGGAAGAAAATTTTATTCTAAAGCATATTTACAATTCTTTACTGCATTATATTTGCATCCCCACAGTGAGATTGAGACATCTTCATTGTGAATTTTTGGGTTTGTCATACACATCAATTGCACACATTTCACACCATATAAGTGAAAATCTTGGTTCGTGACCCCAAGAAAGCCTTAAAAATAACTTAATACAACCAACATTGTAACCTTGCTTGAGGACAAAACAATATTGTACCTAAGTTAGGAGTTTGGGGATAAGCATCGCAACAACAACCCTCTGTCACTTACATATTGAGACATAGTTGTTGTCCGTGAGGGGACCAAAATCCTCTTGTACTTGTTGACACAATCACAACCAGTTTTTCAGGAGGCCCCCTACTCTGTAGGAGTAAGTCGTAAACGAAGGGGTTCTGAAAGTCAAGGTGGAATAATGCACTCCATCTTGTACAGAAGGGTAACCCTTCCCAATCCTCCCCTTATCACCCAGCTGAGTTGAGGATCCAAATGGATTGAGAGCCAATAAACCAAAAGGACATGTCATGAACGAGGTAGCCTAGTTTCCATTCTTCTAGGGATATTTTACCCAAAGGTCCTTCTTGGTAGTGATATTCTCTTAGCCTCTATTGTTCTTCCATTTTATATTTCCTAACTGAGATTTCATCACCCTGCAGAGGATACGATTTATGAGGGCCTTCCAGCTTGTAGTTAGGACCTTTCTTGCACTCATACCCCATAGGTTAGTGAGTCATTTTTATTTGATAGGTAGTGCTGCTTATTGGCTTTGTGACCACTTTGTTGTAGAATCGCTTTACTGTGACCCGCTATCGTAGTTTTATTTTAGAGGTTTTTGTTTTCCTGTGAGTCACCATTTCATATGCTCTCCTTCTACACACTTGGTTGTAGTTGTGTTTTTGAGCCCAATTGATACTCTTGAGTTTTCATTCATTACACAATGCTCCATCATGTCATCATAGCTCCAACACGCTACTCACATAAGCTTAGGGGGAACATCCCCTAGTTCGGTTCCTAAAACTGGTACCGTCGGAGCTATATTCGACGTAACTCACCACCTTCAGAGCCACACACAGCCTCTGAGTCTGATTTGGATTTAGATCAGTCTAAACCCACCTTATTCACTACTCCATCTAGCTCCAAGGCTGGTGTGCATCCTGATCCCTTTCAAGGGGGGATTCTTAGTAGTGGGCTCACATCCATTCAACATATCATCATAGGTATCCCTTCCACTGGGCCTACAAGCCCTATTCCTAGTGGGCCCCTTGTCACTGCACCCACTACTGTTGGTTCACTACCCACTAGTAGTGGTCCCCATTGGAGAGAATTTGAGGTCAAAAATGGGCCTCCTAAGAGATGTACTACAAAAATATAAGATATATTAAAATATTATGAGTTAGGGGTTTTATCGGGTAGGTATATATGACAAATCACTTCCTACACTACTTTTTATGCACAATATAAATAACCATGGTTGAGTTACTTTTCTAAATTGACTATAAATAAAATTAATAAAATAACTCTAGAATGATATGACTAAGATTCATTGTAAATTCCCAAAAATGTATTGTCCTTTAACATTTATTTGTTTTGAATTTGTAAAT
>LPNX011037623.1:11868-51696 GCA_001517045.1 Pseudotsuga menziesii | reverse complement strand
CTTTATGACTTAAAAGTACGTGTACCACTACCTTGGTTAACTATGGATTTTCATCCACCATAGAAAATGTGACAAATAAGCATTCTTAACTCATGCAATGACACCTCAACCATGGGGGATGATGTCATCTACTAGAATGTAATTAGTTGATTTTTATAGTACATTTTGGTCCTTTTGAGGCCCATTTTTGACCTCAAATTCTCTCTAATGATTCCAACCCTCGTTGTCACTACGATTCCACAATTTATGCCTGGGGGCATTGGCCCTTCCAGGTCGGTTCTGACTATTCCTACCATACCAACAAACTTTGATGTTATCAAAATCCATCCTTATCCACCCCCAGTTATGCAAAGTACCTACTTTCTAGCTACCACCAGTAGCATTGTAGGTCATTCTCGAGCCTCTCTCGGTTTTAGTCTCCCTTTTATGTCTAGTATCAACCTTCCTGATGTGTCACGGTTGAGCAATGACCCCATCCATCATCACCAACAATGGCCTCTTATGCCTACCAAGCTTCCCTATGACATCCCAAAGTTTGAGGGTTAGGTAGGAGAGGATCCTCAAAATCATATTATTTCATTCCACCTCTGGTGTTCATCCAACAACATAGTGGATGATTCCATCTGGTTGAGGTTGTTCCAGCACACACTCACTAGTGTTGTGGCAAAGTTGTACATCAAAATACCTCATGCTACCTACCTGAATTCTCCTCGTTAGCTTCAATGTTACTTTAATACTTCTAGCTACCCATCCGTTAGGATGAGGGAGTGGAGATCTTACTATCCTATCGACAAAATAAAGGTACCTATATCATGGATCATATCCATGAATGGCACCGTCGTCGAAGCTTGTGTAAGATCTAGTTAGAAGATAGGATCGTCCTAGATTTCTTCCTCAATACCTTACTGCCCCCCATAGCTAAGGACGTTGCATTTGAGCACCCATAAACCGAAGAAGATTCAATCCTTAAGGCTCAGTAGTACCTTCTAATATATTCCCAATCCAATTAATTGTATATCGTTATACCCGATGCTCTCCGTACTGATACCTGACGACGAGATATGTCGAGGGCATACCATGCTGCTGTTGGAGTCATTGACTCTATTACCCAATATCCTCAGTATCATCCCACCTCTCTCATGATTCCAACCCATCCTGGTAACACCCATAGTGTTTCCCAACCACTTTATGATCCTGATTACTCACATGTAATGGTCCAGTATAGCGCTACACAATCATATGCACCCCTCGATTACACCCTTGATTACTCATGTGTAACGACTCAGTATGGAGCCACCCCTTCCTACACGCCTTCAACACCAACTCATCATGTTCATGGAATGGCTTGTTTAACACACTCATGTACTAGCCAGATGACCAGATTCGCAGTGCCGCACACCACTTCGATCTATTATGCACCACCTATGCAACCCACTCTTGCTATGGCCCGGACCACTCAATAGCTTCAGTAAACTTGATGCTTTTTACTAAAGTTTAACGATCATGATAACGACATCAAGAGCGCTTGGAATCATTTTCATGGCTTGATCCAAACCTCGAAAAGGAAAAAATAAGCTCAAACAGGTTCCTTTTTTGTAAGTTTAGTCCTCTAGGCCTGAAAAAGAGATAAACCTATACCCGAAGATACTATTCTATATTTCAAAGAAACAGATTATTCCTTTTTCGCAAATAATCCATAGGGTCTAGAAAAAGGTTAAACTTATACCGTTATGGATGATCCTTCATTTCCTTTAACGAGTCTGAAAGAACACGTAACTCGACTATCTATTCATGTTTAAGGAGTCATACTAGGGCTTGAAGATAACTCCATATGATGGGAGCCTTATAACCAAGGGTAGTTTCAAAAATGATACGATATAAAGTTCATTTCCATGTGAAAAACAACTATGAAGGCTCAGGTAACCTAGTAATAAGCAACATGGGTACCAAAATCGGAAAGAAGTGTTCTAGCTGGGGTACCCCATGTTAGGTAAGATCTAAATCATGGAAGAACAGTGATGTTTGAAGGGGAAAAAGTGGTGATAGATCGCAGTCCATCGATAAAAAATGAGATCCATCACTATCCATCCACCGCTTCCTCCTCTATCTTCCCTCATTTCCACTCCCTTAATTACTTTTTATTCCACATCATCACAACCATCCCATCAATCTCCATGCATCACCATTCTCACATGACACTTTCTACACTTCCCACTCGACCCTTCTCCATTCTCTTCATTCACTCTAGCCACGTCCACATGCCTACACCTCCACCCGATTGCTCCACTTACCTACTCACACGCTACTCTTCCACACTAGTCCCCACGCCCCTCCTTCTTCTACTTTGTTTCCCCTTACTTCTCTATGGAACAACTAGCTTCTCCATTACCTTCCCATAGCCACCTCCACCTCCCTGCGTGCATCCATATCCACCTCACGCCAGCTTTATTCCATATCTATTCCACATGCTCACAATTCACCAACAATTCACCTTCCTGCAGCACTCATGCTCACGCTCGTCACGATCCCCCATCTCCTATATCTTGATCCTTCCATGTTGCTCCCACTCCCCCACTCCCCCACGCAACCCAAACCCCTTCCTTCCCCATGCTGCTACAACCATCAATGTATCACTCTCACACAGTCGTCTCCCACACTTGCCACAACTACAATTACACCTACCTACACCTCCAAGCCTCCTCCTTCCAATCGCCACTTCTTCGCTACTACCATCCAGCCACTGCCACTCCACGTCAAACCTACAAAACAAAACAAAATAAAAAATTAATTATATATATATTATAATATTTTTATATAATATTATTTTTATTAACATTTTATTATACAAATTCTATATTAAAAAATTAAAAAAAAATATATTATTTATTATAATATATATAATTTTCAAAATCAAAATAAAAAATATATATAGTTTATAAAAATCACAATAACAATAATAATTATTATTATTATTATTCAAAAAAATTGAAGATTTTGTATAAGCCAAAATGGTCTTCAATTAGGCGTTTATGGGTTTTTTAAATGAGATAAACCAAATCAATAAGTTAAAATGGATTCTAAATGGGATATTAAAGAAATAAAAGTTGCAATGTGCTTCACTGTGTCAACATGTTTACTAAACAAAGACATCCTCTCCAATCCAATTCTTTCAGATTGCGCGAATTGACAGCAACGGTAATGATAGCTAAGAAAGAAAAGAACACAACAACATTTACGATTATTGTCGTGCAACATTCAAATGAAATAAAAGATCGTTGTTGGAACCATATTTATAATCCTCTTACCTCCTTTCCGATAGGCCTATCCCCTATCGACCGCTAACAAAAGTGGAAACCAACTTTTTGTGATTCAACTCGTCATCGATGAAAATATGGATATAGTAGGGGAAGTCATAACTAATTTAAGCCACCCATGACCTACATAACCCAATAATGTAAGATGAAACCAAATTCTATCCATAAATTATGTATAAATAAATATGTTTATCATAAGAGTTATAGATTGTAAAAATACATGTCTTTTAAAAAATGAATATTTAAGCAATTAGTTGTGTAAGTGTAATTTTCCATCCAATTATATGTATCAACTATAAACCACCCCAAGCGAATTTATTAAGCCACTTGCACAAGAAAAAATTCCATAAGCTTATCTCGCTTTGCTACATAGTTAATCACACTCCCACAATGACTTTAAAAGATATCACATAAGGAGAAGTATGGTCTAAAATTATACTAGATACAATCTACTTTTGTGTGTTTGGTAGTGAAGCATGACTCACATTCTCGATGAAAAATGGAACCATTACAACCTAACAGTGAGAAGCTTTGTTTTGTTGGATATGTTGAAAACATTGAAGTTATAAACATCTCCAACCCAAATCCAATGAAAGTATTACTAGGAGAGACACAAAATTTGATAAGAATATATCAACACATTTGTCGAACTCAATGTCTATGCCATCTACGTGTGAATTGTCTGGTAGTAGTTGTGGCTCAAAATAGATTGAACCAATAGGAAGATTGGCATTGTTCTAGGTGCTCTTTTGTGGTCAAGGACAAAGTGTTTCTTCTACTTGAACATTATAATCAAACATCCCTTAAAGTCTTCCTTATGCTCTAGACGAGCTAAGGTTGATGCATCTGCACGTAGTTGGAGAAAAATCCCCTCTACAATTTTGGCAACTCCACTCGGTCTATCCATATAGATCTTTGTTTTTGTAGGTTTCCATCATTTTGTTCCTCTCTTCTTTCATCAATCGTCATAGATCTGACCCCCTCGCAGTCCTCCCCCTATCACCCAGCCAGGGGGTCGGGGTCCATAGGGATTGAGAGCCAATAAATTGAAAGGATGTTTCATGAATGAGGTAGCCAAGTTGCCATTGTTCTAGGGATATTTTACCTAGAGGTATTTCTCGGTAGTGGGATTCTCTTAGCCTATATTTTTTTTCAATTTCATATTGTCTAACTGGGATTTCATCACCCTACTTAGGATATGATTTGTGAGGGGCTTCCAGCTTGTAGTTAGGAGCTTGCTTGCACTCATACCCCATAGGTTAGTGAGTCATTTTTATTTGATAGGTAGTGCTGCTTATTGGCTTTTTGGCCACTTTCTTGTAGACTCTCCTTGTTGACCTGCTGTCATAGTTTGATTTTAGAGGTTGTTGTTGGCTTGTGAGCCACCATTTCATATGCTCTCCTTCTACACACTCAGATGTAGTTGGGTTTTTGAGCCCGCAATTGATACTCTTGATTTTTTATTCATTACAAAACACTCGATCATGCCATCATAGCTCCACCATGCTACTCAGTTAGTCTTAGGGGGAACACCCCCCAGTTCAATTCCTTGAACCGGCATCGACGAGGCCATATTCGACCTAACACACCACCTTTGGAACCACACATGACCTCTGAGTCTAATTTGGATTCAAATCAGTCTGAACCCACCTTGTTCACTGCTCCATCTACCCCCATGGCTAGTGTGCATCCTGATCCCTTTCAAGGGGGGATTGTTAGTAGTTGGCTCATGTCCATTCCACATATCATCACAAGTATCCCTTCCACTGGGCCTAAAGGCCTTGTTCCTAGTGGTCCCCTTGTCACTTCACCCACTACTGTTGGTTCACTACCCACTAATGGTGGTCCCGTTCCATCCACTATTCTCACTATGATTCCACCATTTATTTCTGGGGGAATTCGCCCTTCCACATGGGTTCCAAGTATTACTACAATCCCAGTGACTTTTCCTGTTATCAAAATCCTTCCTTATCCACCCCGAGTTATACACGAGACCTAATTTACCACTTCCACCAACACCATTGGTGGTCCTTCTCGAGCCTCTCTCAGTTCTAGTCTCGCTTTTTTGGCTAGTCTCAACCTGCCTGATTTCGCAAGGTTGACCAATGACCCCATCTGTCATCACCAAGAATGGCCGTTTATGCCTACAAAGCTTCCCTATGACATCCCTAATTTTGAGAGTTAGATAGGAGAGGATCCTCAAAATCATATTATGTCATTCCTCTTATGGTGTTCATCCAACAACATAGAGGACGGTTCCATACGGTTGAGGTTGTTTAAGTGCACACTAACAAGTGTTGCGGCCAAGAGGTACATCAAACTGCCTCATGCTAGCTACCCTGAATTCTACTCATTAGCTTTGATTTTCCTTCAATACTTCCAGTTACCCATTGTTATGACAAGGGAGTGGATATCTTACTATCTTGTTGACACAACAAAGCTATCCATATCATGGATCATATGCATGAATGGATTCATTGCTATAGCTTGTGTAAGATCCAGTTAGAAGATAGGATCATCCTAGATTGCTTCCTCAAAACCTTACTCCCCCCATAGACAAAGACGTTGCAATTGAGCACCGATAAATCGAAGAAGAATATATCCTTAAGGAATAGTAGTTTTCTCTAATATACGCCCAATCCGGTTAGTTGTATACCCTTATACTCGATGCTCCCCGTACCGACACCTCACGTCGAGATATGTCAGGGGGCATACCATACTGCTAATGGAATCATCGGCTCTATTACCCAGTATCCTCAGTATCATTCGACCTCTCCCATGATGCCAACCCATTTTGGTAACACCCATAGGATCATACTATAAATAATATAATTACATTTTGAAGGACTATAAATAAATATATTGTGAAGGACTCTATAAAAACACTTTTGGATCAGTTTTTTGTCATTTTTCCATTAGTGATGTCACATACTTTTCATTCCCTATTTTTCCATGCCATTTCACACAGTGTAAGTTGAGTTCACTCCGTACCCATTTGGATCCATTACCTTCACTTGACAACAAGTCATGCACGAGATTGGACAACCAAACCGTGGAGTAGTGGAACCACCTCCAAGGACGTCTACGGTGGCCCATTCCATAAAGGTGTGTCTATTTTATTTTCTGTATTAGTTAGTTGATATATGTGCTAAAAACCTTAAAAATATTTCTTGTGATTATTTTTTTATTTTTATTGTTAAACTCTTCCTTATACTCTCGACGAGCGAAGGTTGGTACATCTACACATAGCTGGGGAGAAATCCCCACTACAGTTTTGGAGACTCCACTTAGTCGATCCATATAGATCTTTGTTGTTGCAGGTTTCCATTGGTTTGTTCCTCTCTTATACGCTCAATTGTCATAGACGTCACCCCCTCACGGAAGATCTGAACCAGTACTACATCAGGACCTACCCCCTGGCCCTAGTTAACTCTCTGGTTTTTAGAAATTTTCGTATTCGGCCTGAGTCACATCTATCCAAATGAAATTCATAACACAGTTGCATTTTTTTTCATGATAAGCATGACATATGTAGCCCCTTTATCCTCGATAAGAGTGACATGGATTAAAAACCGAGATCGTTCATGTCCCGACTTCCGGAGCGACCCCAACTGCTACTGTGACTTGGTTTCGAGCGACCCCATCATGCTTAACCCTTTGTATTGCACGAACTGAGTCCGTCGACTATTTTTCTGCTCAAATCGTGACTGTTGCTTTGTTTTGTGTGACCCCGATTGCACTTGTTTCGCAAAGAGGTGTGACCTGCAGTTTTTCAGTCTGTTTTTGTGCTTCATATTCTTGTTTTAGACTCCCTGTCTATCCCAAGCCCTTTTCTAACCTATTTTTTTCCATATCTAATTTGTTTCCAGTCACTTGGTATGTTTTAAGATCCCACTTAGTTGGTTGATGATTCGTTCTAGTTAACCTTCGTGGTTGAGACACCATGCATGTTTCCTACGTTTGATTAGTTCCTTTTACTACTCATTTGTTTCAAGTACATTTTATTTTTGGAAGAAAATTTTATTCTAAAGCATATTTACAATTCTTTACTGCATTATATTTGCATCCCCATAGTGAGATTGAGACATATTCATTGTGAATTGTTGGGTTTTTCATACACATCAATTGCACACATTTCACACCATATAAGTGAAAAGCTTCGTTTCTTGACCCCAAGAAAGCCTTAAAAATAACTTAATACAACCAACATTGTAACCTTGCTTGAGGAAAAAACAATATTGTACCTAAGTTAGGAATTTGGGGATAAGCATCCCAACAACAACCCTCTGTCACTTACATATTGATACATAGTTGTTGTCCATGAGGGGACAAAAATCCTCTTGTACTTGTTGACACGATCACAACTAGTTTGTGAGGAGTGCCCCTGCATTGTAGGAGTAATCCGAAAATGAAGGGGTTCCGGAAGTTAAGGTGGAATACTGCACTCCATCTTGTACAGATGGCTAACCCTTCACAGTCCTCCCCTATCACCCAGCTGAGTTTGGGGTCCAAATGGATTAAGCGCCAATAAACCGAAAGGACATGTCATGAGCGAGGTAGCCTAGTTTCCATTCTTCTAGGGATATTTTACCCAGAGGTCCTTCTTGGTAGTGAGATTCTCTTAGCCTCTATTGTTCTTCCATTTTATATTTCCTGACTGGGATTTCATCACCCTGCGGAGGATATGATTTGTGAGGGGCTTCCAGCTTGTAGTTAGGAGCTTTCTTGCACTCATACCCCATAAGTTAGTGCGTCAATTTTATTTGATAGGTAGTGTTTCTTATTGGATTTCTGGTCACTTTGTTGTAGAATCGCCTTACTATGACCCACTATCACAGGTTTATTTTAGAGGTTTTTATTTTCCTGTGAGTCACCATTTCATATTATCTCCTTCTACACACTTGGTTGTAGTTGTTTTTTTAAGCCCGATTGATACTATTGAGTTTTCATTCATTACACAACGCTCCATCACGCCATCATAGCTCCACCATGCTACTCACATAAGCTTAGGGGGAACAACCCCTAGTTCGGTTCCCTAAATTGGTACCGTCAGAGCTATATTCGACATAACTCACCACCTTAGGAGCCACACACGGCCTCTGAGTCTGATTTCGATTCACATCAGTCTAAACCCACCTTGTTCACTGCTCCATCTAGCTGCATGGCTGGTGCGCATCCTGATCCCTTTCAAGGGGGGATGGTTAGTAGTGGGATCACGTCCATTCAACATATCATCATAGGTATCCCTTGCACTGGGCCTAGAGGCCCTATTCCTAGTGGGCCCCTTGTCATTGCACCCACTACTATTGGTTCACTACCCACTAGTGGTGGTCCCATTCTGGCCCTCATTGTCACTACGATTCCACCATTTATGCCTCGTGGCATTGGCCCTTCCACGTCGGTTCTGACCATTCCTACTATACCAGAAAACTTTTATGTTATCGAAATCCATCCTTATCCACCCCCAGTTATGGCAAGGACCTACTTTCCAGCTTCCACCAACACCATTGCAGGTCCTTCCAGAGCCTCTCTCAGTTCTAGTCTCCCTTTTATGTCTAGTATCAACCTTCTAGATGTGGCACGGTTGAGCAATGACCCCATCCACCATCACCAACAATTTCCTCTTATGGCTACTAAGCTTCCCTATGACATCCCTAAGTTTGATGGTTAGGTATGAGAGGAACCTCAAAATCATACTATGTCATTCCACCTATGGTGTTCATCCAACAAAATAGTGGATGATTCCATCCGATTGAGGTTGTTCTAGCACACACTCACTAGTGTTGCGACCAAGTTGTACATTGAACGAACTCATGCTACCTACCTCAATTATCCTCGTTAGCTTCAATGTTCCTTTAATACTTCTAGTTACGCATCCGTTATGACGAGGGAGTGTATATCTTAGTATCCTATCGACAGAACAAAGGTACCTATATCATGGATCATATGGATGAATGGCACCATCATCGTAGCTTGTGTAAGATCCAGTTATAAGATAGGATCGTCCTAGATTTATTCCTAAAAACCTTACTACCCCCCATAGCTAAGGACGTTGCATTTGAGTTCCCATAAAACGAAGAAGATTCAATCCTTAAGGCTCAGTAGATCGGTCTAATATATTCCCAATCCGATTAATTGTATATCATTATACCTGATGCTCCCTGTACTGATACTCGATGGCGAGATACATCGAGGGCATACCATGCTACTGATGGAGTCATTGACTCTATTACCCAATATCCTTGGTATCATTCGACCTCTCTCATGATTCCAACCCATCCCAGTAACACCCATATTGTTTCCCAACCTGTTTATGATCCTGATTACTCACATGTAACGGCTCAGTCCAGCGTTACACAATCATATGCACCCCTCGGTTACACCCTTTATTACTCATGCGTAATGACTCAGTATGGAGCCACCCCTTCCTACACACCTTCAACACCAACTTCTCATGTTCATGGAACAACTTGTTCGACACACTCATGTACTAGGCAGACAACTAGATTTGGAGTCCCGCAAGCTACTTCAATCTATTATGCACCACTCATGCAACCCACTCTCGCTCTGGCCTCGACCACTCAATAGCTTCAGTAAACTCGATGCTTTGTACTGAAGTTTAACGATCATGATAATGACATCGAGAGCACTTGGAATCATTTTCATGGCTTGATCCAAAGCATGAAAAGGAAAAACTAAGCTCAAACAGGTTCCTTTTTTGTAAGTTTAGTCCTCTAGGCCTAAAAAAGAGATAAACCTATACCCGAAGATACTCTTCTATATTTTGAAGAAATAGAGTATTCCTTTTTCGTAAATATTCCATAGGGTCTAGAAAAGGGTTAAACTTATACCACTATGGATGATCCTTCATTTCCTTTAATGAGTCTAAAAGAACAAGTAACTTGACTATCTATTCATGTTTAAGGAGTCATATTAGGGCTTGAAGATAACTCCATATGACAGGAGCCTTAAAACCAAGGGTAGTTTCAAAAATGATACGATATAAGGTTCGTTTCCATGTGAAAAACAACTACGAAGGCCCAAGTAACCTAGCAATATGCAACATGGGTACTAGAATCGGAAAGAAGTGTTCTAGATGGGGTACCCCATGTTAGGTAAGATCTAAATCGTGGAAGAACAATGATGTTTAAAGGGGAAAACGTGGTTGCAGATCGCATTCCATGGATAAAAAATGAGATCCTAAGGTTTATAAGGGGATAAAAAAAAGATCCATCACTATCCATCCACCACTTCCTTGTCTATCTTCCCTCATTTCCACTCCCTTAATTACTTTTTATTCCACATCATCATAGCCATCCCATCGATCTCCATGCATCACAATTCTCACATGACACTTGCTACACTTCCCACTCGACCCTTCTTCATTCTCTTCATTCACTCTAGCCATGTCCGCATGCCTATACCTCCACCTGATTGCTCCACTTCCCTACTCGTACGCTATTGTTCCACACTAGTCGCCACACCCCTCCTTCTTCTACTTTGTTTCCCCTTACTTCTCTATGGAACAACTATCTTCTCCATTACCTTCCCACAGCCACCTCCACCTCCTCATGTGCATCCATATCCACCTCACACGATTTTTATTCCATCTCTATTCCACGCCATCTCTATTCTAGATGCTCACAATTCACCAACAATTCACCTTCCTGCAGCACTCATGCTCATGCTCCTCACAAACCCCCATCTCCTATGTCTTGATCCTTCCATGTTGCTCCCACTCCCTCATGCAACCCAAACCCCTTCCTTCCGCACGTTACTACAACCATCACCATATCACTCTCAGACAGTAGTCTCCCATGCTTTCCACAACTCCAGTTACACCTGCCTGCACCTCCAAGCCTCCTCCTCCCAATTGCCACTTCTCTGCCGCTACCATCCAGCCACTACCACCTCACGTCAAACCTACAAAACAAAACAAAATAAAAAATTAATTATATATATATTATAATCTTTTTCTATAATATTATTTTTATTAACATTTTATTATACAAATTTTATAATAAAAAATAAAAAATATATATTATTTATTATAATATATATAATTTTCAAAAAAAAATTTAAAAAATATATATTAAAACAATATATATAGTTTATAAAAATAACAATAACAATAATTATTATTATTATTATTATTCAAAAAAATTGAAGATTTTGCATAAGCCAAAATGGTGTTCAATTAGGCGTTTATGGGTTTTTTAAATGAGATAAACCAAGTCAATAAGTTAAAAAGGATTCTAAATGGGATATTAAAGAAATAAAACTTGCGATGCGCTTCGCTGCGTCAACATGTTTACTAAACCAAGACATCCTCCCCAATCCAATTCTTTCAGATTACGCGAATTGACAATAACGATAACGATATCTAAGAAAGAAAAGAACACAACAACATTTATGATTATTGTCATGCAATGTTCAAATGAAATGAAAGATTGTTGTTGGAACAATATTTATAATCCTCTTACCTCCATTCCAATAGGCTTATCCCCTATCGCCCGCTGACAAAAGTGGAAACCCACTTTTTGTGATTTTTTCAACTCCTCATCGATACCAATATGGACATAGTAGGGGAAGTCATAACTAATTTAAGCCACCCATGACCTACATAACCCAACAATGTAAGATGAAACCAAAATTCTATCCATAAATTATGTATAAATAAATATGTTTATCATAAGAGTTATAGATTGTAAAAATACATGTCTTTTAAAATAAGAAGATTTAAGCAATTAGTTGTGTAAGAGTAATTTTCCATCCAATTATATGTATCAACTATAAACCACCCCAAGTCAAGTTATTAAGCCACTTGGACAAGAAAATTTTTTATAAGCTTCTCTTGCTTTGCTACATAGTTAATCACACTCCCACAATGACTTTAAAATATATCACATAGGAAGAAGTATGGTCTAAAATTATACTAGATACAATCTACTTTTGTGTGTTTGGTAGTGAAGCATGACTCACATTCTCGATGAAAAATGAAATCATTACAACCTAGCAGTGAGAAGTTTTGTTTTGTTGGATATGTTGAAAACATTGAAGTCATAAACATCTCCAACCCAAATCCAATGAAACTATTGCTAGGAGAGACATAAAATTTGATAAGAATATATCAACACATTTGTTGAACTCAGTGTCTGTGCCATTTGCGTGTGAAGTGTCTAGTAGTAGTTGTGGATCAAAATAGATTGAAACAATAGGAAGATTGGTATTGTTCTAGGTGCTCTTTTGTGGTCAAATATCAAGTGTTTCTTCTACTCGAACATCATAATCAAACATCCCTTAAGGCTCATCTCCACCAAAAGCTTTCTCTTAATTTTGTTGGTCCCTACATTATCCTCTAATGCATTGGAGATGTGGCCTACAAGCTCATTTTTCTAGACCACTCTAAGATTCACTTTGCCTTGCATGTCTCTTGGATCAAAAGAGTCACGTGCTCTAATTGTAATGTGCAACGTTACCCGAGCTAGATGAGGAAGTCCCCATTTGGATCCATCCAACAATAGTATTGGCTTCCAAAGAACAACATTTTTCTTGGAAGCACATGATTATCAATTAAGTTTTGATTTAGTGGAAAGATATGATTCCTAAAGGTTCCACTTGGGAGAAAACTGTACATTTTACAACAATTTCTACCCCTTCAATATCGTGAACAATGTTACTTTTGAAGGGGTCCATGTTAGGGTCCTATCATAACCCATTTTAATTTTGGAGTTAGACATACATTTATATAGCATTCCTAAGTTTCTTTAAGCACTCAACCTTACATCATTTTATTAGGGTCTTCCCATCGTGGCTTTGTTTAGGAGTTAGCCTAAACATAGGAGTTAAGTGTTTAGGTGACAGTGACCTCTCTTGAGGCTCTCCCTTTGTGCTACATCTTGTGAGTTAATATTTCTCTCTTTTGGAGGTGTTGACTAGGTGGAAATAAGAATCAAACATAGGCCTACTTTGATACGATTTAGAGATGTTAACACTAAAAAGTGTTCGCTTAGCTCTCCATGGTCTAGACCATATACATACATCAATTTCCCACCATATTTGCCTCATTTTTTACCCTCACAATTGTATTTCCACAAAAAATGGTCCAAAACACCATTATTGCTTCTCAGAAATGAAGGGAGGATGAGCAGTTATTATGATTTATCCCCACTCTCTCCCCCAAAAAGGGTAAAAAATGCTAAAAAGAGAATGGGTTAAAAAAGCACAGATAAATACCATGGACAATAAAATACCATGGGTCATTACCTTGGGTCAAAAAACCCTAGGATCATACTATAAATACACTCTCAAGGACTCTCCTGAAACACTTTTGGATCACTTTTTTGTCATTTTTCCATGAGTCACATCACATACTTTTCCTTCGATATTTTGCCACACCATTTCCCACGGTGTAAGTTGAGTTCACTTCCTACCCATTTGGATGAATTCCCCTCACTTGACAATTAGTTGTGGACGAAATTGGAGAACCAAACCGTGGAGCTACGGAACCACCTCCAAGGACGTCTACGGTGGCCCATTCCAGAAAGGTACATTTATTTTAATTTTTGTATTAGTTAGTTGATATATGTGTTAAAACCATTAAAACATATTTCTTGTTATTGTTTTTTTATTGTTATTGTTAAAATCTTCCTTATGCTCTAGACGATCTAACGTTGGTGCATCTGCATGTAGTTGGAGAGAAATCCCCACTATAGTTTTGGTGACTCCACTCAGTCAATCCATACAGATATTTGTTTTTGTAGGTTTGGATTGGTTTGTTACTCTCTTCTTCCCTCAATCGTCATAGATCTGACCCCCTCGCAGTCCTCCCCATATCACCCAGCCAGGGGGTCGGGGTCCATAGGGATTGAGAGCCAATAAACTGAAAGGATGTGTCATGAACAAGGTAGTCAAGTTGCCATTCTTCTAGAGATATTTTACCCAGAGGTCCTTCTTAGTAGTAGGATTCTCTTAGCCTATATTGTTCTTCCATTTCATATTGTCTAATTGGGATTTCATCACCCTACTTAGGATACGATTTGTGAGGGGCTTCCGGCTTGTAGTTAGGATCTTGCTTGCACTCATATCCCATAGGTTAGTGAGTCATCTTTATTTGATAGGTAGTGTTTCTTATTGACTTTCTGGACACTTTCTTGTAGACTCACCTTGTTGTGACCTGCTGTCATAGTTTGGTTTTAGAGGTTGTTGTTGGCCCGTGAGGCACCATTTCATACGCTCTCCTTCAAAAAACTCGGTTTTAGTTGGGTTCTTTAGCCTGCGATTGATGCTCTTGATTTTTTGTTCATTACAAAATACTCCATCATGCCATCATAGCTCCACCATGCTACTCAGATAGTATTAGGGGGCACACCCCCCAGTTTGGTTCCTTGAACCGGCACCGACGGGGCCATCTTCGACATAACACACCACCTTCGGAACCACACATGACCTCATAGTATGATTTGGATTTAGATCAGTCTGAAACCACCTTTTTCACTGCTCCATCTAGCCCATCGCTAGTGTACATCCTGATCCCCTTCAAGGGGGGATTGTTAGTAGTTGGCTTGCATCCATTCCACATATGATAAAAGTATCCCTTCCACTGGGCCTAAAGACCTTGTTCCGATTGGTCCCCTTGTCACTACATCCACTACTATTGGTTCACTACCCACTAGTGTTGGTCCTGTTCCAGCCACCATTGTCACTATGATTCCACCATTTCTTCCTGGGGGCATTGGCCCTTCCACATAGATTTTGAGTATTCCTAACATCCCAATGACTTTTCCTGTTATCGAAATCAAGCCTTATCCACCCCGAGTAATACACGAGACCTAATTTTCCGCTTCCACCAAGACCATTGCTGGTCCTTCTGGAGCCTCTCTCAGTTCTAGTATCCCTTTTTTAGCTAGTCTCAACCTGCCTGATTTGGCAAGGTTGACCAATGACCCCATCTGTCATCACCAACAATGGCCTCTTATGCCTACAAATTTTCCCTATGACATCCTTAATTTTGAGGGTTAGATAGGAGAGGATCCTCAAAATAATATTATGCCATTCCTCCTATGTTGTTCATCCAACAACATAGAGGACGATTCCATCCGGTTGAGGTTGTTCAAGCGCAAACTCACTAGTGTTGCGTCCAAGAGGTACATCGAACTGCCTCATGATACCTACCCTGAATTCTCCTCATTAGCTTCGATGTTCCTTCAATACTTCTAGTTACCCGTAGTTATGATGAGGGAGTGGATATCTTACTATATTGTTGACACAACAAAGCTACCCATATCATGGATCATATCCATGAATGTCATCATCACTGTAGCTTGTGTAAGATCTAGTTAGAATATAGGATCATCCTAGATTGCTTCCTCAAAACCTTACTCCCCCCCATAGCCAAGGATGTTACATTTGAGTGCCGATAAACCGAAGAAGAATATATCCTTAATGGTTAGTAGTTTGGTCTAATATACGGCCAATACGGTTAGTTGTATACCCTTATATCTTATGCTCCTCGTACCAACACCTCACGTTGAGATACATCAGGGGCATACCATACTACTGATGGAGTCATCGGCTCTATTACCCAATATCCTCAGTATCATTCGACCTCTCCCATGATTCCAACCCATTCAATTAACACCCATAGGATCATACTATAAATAATATAATTACATTTTGAAGGACTATAAATAAATACATTGTGAAGGACTCTTCCAAAACACTTTTGGATCACTTTTTTGTCATTTTTCCATCAGTCATGTCACATACTTTTCATTCCATATTTTTCCACGCCATTTCACAAGGTGTAAGTTGAGTTCACTCTGTACCCATTTGGATCTATTACCCTCACTTGACAACCAGTCATGGACGATATTGGAGAACCAAACCGTGGAGCTGTGCAACCACCTCCAAGGACGTTTATAATGGCACATTCCAGAAAGGTGTGTCTATTTTATTTTCTATATTAGTTAGTTGATATATGTGTTAAAAATCTTAAAAATATTTTTTTATTGTTATTGTTAAACTCTTCCTTATACTCTCGACAAGCTAAGGTTGGTGCATCTACACATAGCTGGGGAGAAATCCCCACTACAGTTTTGGCGACTCCACTCGGTTGATCCATACAGATATTTGTTGTTCTGGGTTTCCATTGTTTTGTTCCTCTCTTCTACGCTGAATCATCATAGACTTGACCCCCTTGGAATATATGAACCAGTACTGCGTCAGGGCCTACCCCTCGGCCCTAGTCAACTCTCTAGTTTTTAGAAATTTTCCTATTTGGCCTGAGTCACATCTATCTGACCGAAAGCCACAACACAGTCGTGCCTTTTACGTGATAAGTGTGACCTATGTCACTCCTTTATCCTCGATAAGAGCGACATGGGTTTGAAACCGAGATCACTCATGTCCTGACTTTTGGAGCGACCCCAACCACTACTGTGACTTGGTTTCAAGTGACCCCGTCATGCTTAACCCTCTGTGTTGTGCGAACTGAGTCCTTTCACTATTTTTCTGCTCAAATTGTGACTGTTTCTTTGTTCTGTGCGACCCCAATTGCACCTGTTCTACCAAGAGGTGTGACCTATAGTTTTTCAGTCTATTTTTGTGCTTCATATTCTTGTTTCAGACTCCCTGTCTATCCCAAAGCCTTTTCTAACATATTTTTTGTACAGATCTAATTTGTTTGCAGTCACTTGGTATGTTTTGAGATCCCACTTAGTTGGTTGTTGAGTCGTTCTAGTTAAACTTTGTGGTTGAGACCCCATGCATGTTTCCCACATTTGATTAGCTCCTTTTATTACTCATTTGTTTCAAGTACATTTTATTTCTGGAAGAAAATTTTATTCTGAAGCATATTTACAATTCTTTATTGCATTATATTTGCATCCCCATAGTGAGATTGAGAAAAATTCATTGTGAATTATTGGGTTTGTCCTACACATCAGTTGCACACATTTCACACCATATAAGTGAAAAGCTTGGTTTGTGACCCCAAGCAAGCCTTAAAAATAACTTAATACAACCAACATTGTAACCTCGCTTGAGGACAAAACAATATTGTACCTAAGTTAGTACTTTGGGGATAAGCATCCCAACAACAGCCCTCTGTCACTTACATATTGAGACATAGTTGTTGTCCATGAGGGGACCAAAATCCTCTTGTACTTGTTGACACAATCACAACCAGTTTGTCAGGAGGCCCCTTGCTCTGTAGGAGTAAGCCATAAACGAAGGGGTTCCAAAAGTCAAGGTGGAATACTGCACTCCATCTTGTACTGAAGGCTAACCCTTCACAGTCCTCCCCCTATCACCCAGCCGAGCTGAGGGTCCAAATGGATTGAGCGCCAATAAACCAAAATGACATGTCATGAATGAGGTAGCCTAGTTTCCATTATTCTAGGGATATTTTACCCATAGGTCCTTCTTGGTAGTGCGATTCTCTTATCCTTAATTGTTCTTCCATTTTATATTGCCTGACTAGGATTTCATCACCCTGCGGAGGATACGATTTGTGAGGGGCTTCTAGCTTGTAGTTAGGAGCTTGCTTGAACTCATACCCCATAGGTTAGTGAGTCATTTTTATTTGACAGGTAGTGCTGCTTATTGGATTTCTATCCACTTTGTTGTAGAATCGCCTTACTGTGACCGGCTGTCGCAATTTTATTTTAGAGGTTTTTTTTTTCCTGTGAGTCACCATTTCATATGCTCTCCTTCTACACACTCGGTTGTAGCTGTGTTTTTGAGCCCGATTGATACTCTTGAGTTTTCATTCATTACACAATGCTCCATCATGCCATCATAGCTCCACCACGCTACTCAGATAGGCTTAGGGGGAACAAACACTAGTTCAGTTCCTTAAATTGGTACCATTGGATCTATCTTCAACGTAACTCACCACCTTCATAGCCACACACATCCTCTGAGTTTGATTTGGATTCAGATCAGTCTAAACCCACCTTGTTCACTGCTCTATCTAGCTCCATGGCTAGTGCGCATCCTGATCCCTTTCAAGGGGGGATTGTTAGTAGTGGGATCATGTCCATTCAACATATCATCATAGGTATCCCTTTCACTGGGCCTACAGGCCCTGTTCCTAGTGGGCCCCTTGTCACTGCACCCATTACTGTTGGTTCACTACCCACTAGTGGTGGTCCCATTCTAGCCCTTGTTGTCAGTACGATTCCACCATTTATGCCTGGGGGAATTGGCCCTTCGACGTCGATTATGACTATTCCTACCATACCAACAAACATTTATGTTATCAAAATCCATCCTTATCCACCCCCAGTTATGCAAAGGACCTACTTTCCAGCTGCCACCAGCACCATTGCGGGTCCTTCCCAAGCCTCTCTCGGTTCTAGTCTCCCTTTTATGTCTAGTATCAACATTCTTGATGTGGCACAGTTGAGAAATGACCCCATCCATCATCACCAACAATGGTCTCTTATGCCTACCAAGCTTCCCTATGACATCCATAAGTTTTAGGGTTAGGTAGGAGATGATCCTCAAAATCATATTATGTCATTCCACCTATGGTGTTCATCCAACAACATAGTGGATGATTCCATCTGGTCGAGGTTGTTCTAGCACACACTCACTAGTGTTGTGGCCAAGTTGTACATCAAACTACCTCATGCTACCTACCTAAATTCTCCTCGTTAGCTTCAATGTTCCTTTAATACTTCCCGTTACCCATCCGTTATGACGAGGGAGTGGAGATCTTACTATCCTGTCGATAGAACAAAGGTACCTATATCATGGATCATATCCATGAATGGCACCGTTGTTGTAGCTTGTGTAAGATCTAGTTAGAAGATAGGATCGTCCTAGATTTCTTCCTCAAAACCTTACCGGCCCCCATAGCTAAGGAAATTGCATTTGAGCACCCATAAACCAAATAATAATCAATCCTTAATGCTCAGTAGTTCGGTCTAATATATTCCCAATCTGATTAATTGTATATCGTTATACTCGATGCTCCCTGTGCTGATACCCGATGGTGAGATATGTCGGGGGCATACCGCGTTGCTGATGGAGTCATTGACTCTATTACCCAATATCCACAGTATCATCTGACCTCTCTCATGATTCCAACCCATCCTAGTAATACCCATAGTGTTTCCCAACCAGTTTATGATCCTGATTACTCACACATAATGGCTCAGTCTAGTGCTACACAATCATATGCACCCCTCGGTTACACCCTTGATTACTCATGTGTAACGACTCAGTATGGATCCACCCTTTCGTACATGCCTTCGACACCAAATCCTCATGTTCATGGAATGACTTTTTTGACACACTCATGTACTATCCAGATGACCATATTTGCAGTCTCGCATGCTGCTTCGATCTATTATGCCCCACCCATGCAACCCACTCTCGCTCTGGCCCCGACCACTTAATAGCTTCAGTAAACATGATGCTTTGTACTGAAGTTTAATGATCATGATAATGACATCAAGAGAACTTGGAATCATTTTCATGGCTTGATCTAGAGCACGAAAAGGAAAAACTAAGCTCAAACAGGTTCCTTTTTTGTAAGTTTAGTCCTCCAGGCCTAAAAAAGAGATAAACCTATACTCGAAGCTACTCTTCCATATTCTGAAGAAATAGAGTATTCCTTTTTCGTAAATAATCCATAGGGTCCAAAAAATGGTTAAACTTATACCAATATGGATGATCCTTCATTTCCTTTAACGAGTCTAAAAGAACAAGTAACTCGACTATCTATTCATGTTTAAGGAGTCATACTAGGGCTTGAAGATAACTCCATATGATGGGAGCCTTATAACCAAGGGTAGTTTTGAAAATGATACGATATAAGGTTCATTTCCATGTGAGAAACAACTACGAAGGCTCAGGTAACCTAGAAATATGCAACATGGGTACCATAATTGGAAAGAAGTGTTCTAGCTGGGGTACCCCATGTCAGGTAATATCTAAATCATGGAAGAACAATGATGTTTGGAGGGGAAACATTGGTTGCAGATTATAGTCCATGGATAAAAAACAAGATCCTAAGGTTTATAAGGAGATAAAAAATGAGATCCATCACTATCCATCCACCGCTTCCTCCTCTATCTTCCCTCATTTCCACTCCCTTAATTACTTTTTTATTCCACATCATCACAGCCATCCCATCGATCTCCATGCATTACCATTCTCACATGACACTTGCTACACTTCCCACTGGACCCTTCTCCATTCTCTTCATTCAATCTAGCTACGTCCACATGCCTGCACCTCCACCCGATTGCTCCACTTCCCTACTCGCACACTACTCTTCCACACTAGTCCCCACACCCCTCCTTCTTCTACTTTGTTTCCCCTTACTTCTCTACATAACAACTAGATTCTCCATTATCTTCCCACAACCACGTCCACATCCTCACATGCATCCATATCCACCTCACGCCAATTTTATTCCATCTCTATTCCACATGCTCACGATTCACCAACAATTCATCTTCTTGCAACACTCATGCTCACGCTCCAATATTTTGATCCTTCCATGTTTCTCCCACTCCCTCACGCAACATTTTATTAAAAAATATATATTAAAACAATATATATTAACATTTTATTATACAAATTTTATAATAAAACATAAAATATATATATTATTTATTATAATATATATAATTTAAAAATAAAAAAAAATATATATATATATATATATTAAAACAATATATATAGTTTATAAAAATAACAATAACAATAATAATAATTATTATTATTATTCAAAAAAATTGAAGATTTTGTATAAACCAAAATGGTCTTCAATTAGGCGTTCATGGGTTTTTTAATTGAGATAAACCAAGTCAATATGTTAAAAAGGATTCTAAATGGGAGATTAAAGAAATAAAAGTTGCGACGCGCTTCTTGCGTCAACATGTTTACTAAACCAAGACATCCTCTCCAATCCAATTCTTTTAGATTGTGTGAATTGACAGCAATGGTAATGATAGCTAAGAAAGCAAAGAACACAACAACATTTGCGATTATTGTCAGGCAATGTTCAAATGAAATGAAAGATCGTTGTTGGAACGATATTTATAATCCTCTTGCCTCCTTTCCAATAGGCTTATCCCCTATTGCCCGCCGAAAAAAGTGGAAACCCACATTTTGTGAATTTTGCAACTCCTCATCGATACCAATATGGAGATAGTAGGGGAAGTCATAACTAATTTAAGCAACCCATGACCTACATAACCCAAAAATGTAAGACGAAACCAAAAGTCTATCCATAAATTATGTATAAATAAATATGTATATCATAAGAGTTATAGATTGTAAAAATACATGTCTTTTAAAAAATGAAGATTTAAGCAATTAGTTGTGTAAGAGTAATTTTCCATCCAATTATATGTATCAGCTATAAACCACCCCAAGCCAAGTTATTAAGCCACTTGGACAAGAAAAAATTCTATAAGCTTCTCTCCCTTTGCTACATAGTTAATCACACTCCCACAATGACTTTAAAAGATATCGCATAGGGAGAAGTATGGTCTAAAATTATACTAGATACAATCTACTTTTGTGTGTTTGGTAGTGAAGCATGACTGGCATTCTCGATGAAAAATGGCATCAATACAAACTAAGAGTGAGAAGTTTTGTTTTGTTGGATATGTTGAAAACATTGAATTTATAAACATCTCCAACCCAAATCCAATGAAACTATTACTAGGAGAGACATAAAATGTGATAAGAATGTATCAACACATTTGTCGAACTCAGTGTCTGTGCCATCTGCGTGTGAATTATCTGGTAGTAGTTGTGGCTCAAAATAGATTGAAACAATAGGAAGATTGGCATTGTTCTAGGTGCTCTTTTGTGGTCAAGGATCAAGTTTTTCTTCTATTCAAACATTATAATCAAACATCCCTTATCTCCAGTAAAAGCTTTCTCTTAATTTTTTTGGTCCCTACATTATCCTCCAATGCATTCAAGATGTGGCCTACAAGCTCATTTTTCTAGACCACTCTAAGATTCACTTTGCCTTCCATGTCTCTTGTATCAAAAGAGTCATGTGGTCTAATTGTAATGTGTAACGTTACCCGAGATAGATGAGGAAGTCCCCATTTGGCTCCGTCCAACAATAGTATTGGCTTCCAAGGAATGACATTTTTCTTGGAAGCACATGATAATCAATTAAGTTTTGATTTAGTGGAAATATATGATTCCTAAAGATGACACTTCGGAGCAAACTGTACATTTTACAACAATTTCAACCCCTTCAATATTGAGAACAATGTTACTTTTGTAGGGGGGGTATGTTAGGGTCCTACCATAACCCACCTTACTTTTGGAGTTAGACATACATTAATATAGCATTCCTAAGTTTCTTTAAGCACTCAACCTTACATCATTTTATTAGGGTCTTCTCATCGTGGCTTTGTTTAGGAGTTAGCCTAAACATAGGAGTTAAGTGTTTAGGTGATAATGACCTCACTTGAGGCTCTCCCTTAGTGCTACTCCTCGTAAGTTAAGATTTCCCTCTTTTGGAGGTGTTGACTAGGTGGAAATAAGAATCAAACGCAGTCCTACTTTGATACAATTTAGAGATGTTAACACTAAAAAGTGTTCACCTAGCTCTCCATGGTATAAACCATATACATACATCATATTCCCACCATATTTCCCTCATTTTTTACCTTCACAATTGTATTTCCACAAAAAATGGTCCAAAACACCATTATTCCTTCTCAGAAA
The DNA here is from genome assembly GCA_001517045.1 of Pseudotsuga menziesii. Classification (NCBI taxonomy): domain Eukaryota; kingdom Viridiplantae; phylum Streptophyta; class Pinopsida; order Pinales; family Pinaceae; genus Pseudotsuga; species Pseudotsuga menziesii. The sequence continues at coordinate 28,666 of LPNX011037623.1, read as the reverse complement.
TGAAGGGAGGATGACCATTTATCATGATTTATCCCCACTCTCTCCCCAAAATATGGGTCAAAAACCCTAAAAAGAGAATGGGTAAAAAAACCATAGATAAATACCATGTACAATAAAATACCAAGGGTCATTACCTTGGGTCAAAAAACCCTAGGATGATACTATAAATACACTCTCAAGGACTTTGCCGAAATAGTTTTGTATCACTTTTTTGTCATTTTTCCATGAGTCACATCACATACTTTTCCTTCGATATTTTTCCACACCATTTCCCACGGTGTAAGTTGAGTTCACTTCGTACCCATTTTGATCAATTCCCCTCACTTGACAACCAGTTGCGGACGAAATTGGAGAACCAAACCATGGAGCTACGGAACCACCTCCAAGGATGTCTATGGTGGCCCTTTCCATAAAGGTACAACTATTTTAATTTTTGTATTAGTTAGTTGATATATGTGTTAAAACAATTAAAACATATTTCTTGTTATTGTTTTTTTATTGTTATTGTTAAACTCTTCCTTATGCTTTGGACGAGCAAAGTTTGGTGCATCTGCACGTAGTTGGAAAGAAATGTCGACTACAATTTTGGTGACTCCACTCGGTCAATCCATAGAGATATTTGATTTTTTAGGTTTCCATTGGTTTGTTCCTCTCTTCTTCCCTCAATCGTCATAGATATGACCCCCTCGCAGTCCTCCCGCTATCACACGGCCAGGGGTTCGGGGTCCATAGGGATTGAGAGCCACTAAACCAAAAGGATGTGTCATGAATGAGGTAGCCAAGTTGTCATTATTTTAGGGATATTTTACCCAGAGGTCCTTCTTGGTAGTGGCATTCTGTTGGCCTATATTGTTCTTCCATTTCGTATTGTCTAATTGGGATTTCATCACCCTACTTAGGATACGATTTGTGAGGGGATTCTAGCTTGTAGTTAGGAGCTTGCTTGCACTCGTACCATATAGGTTAGTCAGTCATTTTTATTTGATAGGTTGTGCTTCTTATTGGATTTATGGCCACTTTCTTGTAGACTCAGATTATTGTGACTCACTGTCGTAGTTTGGTTTTAGAGGTTGTTGTTGGCCTGTGAGCCGCCATTTTATACGCTCTCCTTCTACACACTCGGTTGTAGTTGGTTTTTTGAGCCCGTGATTGATACTCTTGATTTTTTATTCATTACAAAACACTAAACCATGCCATCATAGCTCCACCATGCTACTCAGTTAGTCTTAGGGGGGCACACCCCCCAGTTTGGTTCCTTGAACCGGCACCGACGAGGCCATCTTTGACATAACTCACCATCTTCGGAACCACACACGACCTCTTAGTCTGATTTGGATTCAGATAATTCTGAACCCACCTTCTTCACTACTCCATCTAGCCCCATGGCTGGTGTGCATCCTGATCCCTTTCAATGGGGGATTGTTACTAGTTGCCTCATGTCCATTCCACATATCATCACTATTATCCCTTCCACTGGGCCTAAAGGCCTTGTTCCTAGTGGTCCCCTTCTCACTGCACCCACTACTGTTGGTTCACTACCCACTAGTTGTGGTCCCATTTGAACCACCATTGTCACTATGTTCCACCATTTATTCCTAGGGGCATTGGCCCTTCCACATCAGTTTCGAGTATTGATTCCATCCCAATGAATTTTCCTGTTATCAAAATCTAGCCTTATCCACCCCGAGTTATACACAAGACCTAATTTCCCGCTTCCACCAACACCATTGCTGGTATTTCCTAAGCCTCTCTCAATTCTGGTCTCCCTTTTTTGGCTAGTCTCAACCTGCATGATTTGGCAAGGTTGACCAATGACCCGATCTGTCATCACCAATAATGGCCTCTTATGCCTACAAATCTTCCCTATGACATCCCTAATTTTGAGGGTTAGATAGGAGAGGATCTTCAAAATCATATTATGTCATTCCTCCTATGGTGTTCATCCAACAACATAGAGGACGATTCCATCCGGTTGAGGTTATTCAAGAACACACTCACTAGTGTTGCAGCCAAGAGGTACATTGAATTTCCTCATGCTACCTACCCTGAATTCTCCTCATTAGCTTCGATGTTCCTTCAATACTTCCAGTTACCCGTCATTATGATGAGGGAGTGGAGATCTTACTGTCTTGTTGACACAACAAAGCTACCCATATCATTGATCATATCCATGAATGGCGTCATCACTGTATCTTGTGTAATATCCAGTTAGAAGATAGGATCATCCTAGATTGCTTCCTCAAAACCTTACTCCCCCCCATAGCCAAGGATGTTTCATTTGAGCGTTGATAAACCGAAGAAGAATATATCCTTAAGGCTCAGTAGTTTGGTCTAATATATGCCCAATTTGGTTAGTTGTATACCCTTATACCCAAAGTTCCCCATACCGACACCTCACATCGAGATACGTCGGGGGCATACCATGTTGTTGATGGAGTCATCAACTCTATTACCCAGTATCCTCAGTATCATCCGACCTCTTCCATGATTCCAACCCATTCTGGTAACACCCATGGGATCGTACTATAAATAAATACATTGTGAAGGACTCTCCCAAAACACTTTTGGATGACTTTTTTGTCATTTTTCCATCAGTCATGTCACATAATTTTCATTCCATATTTTTCCACGCCATTTCAGATGGTGTAATTTGAGTTCACTCCGTACCCATTTGGATCCATTACCCTCACTTGAAAACTAGTCATGGATGAGATTGGAGAACCAAACCGTGGAGATGTGGAACTACCTCCAAGGATGTCTACGGTGCCCCATTCCAGAAAGGTGTGTCTATTTTATTTTCTGTATTAGTTAGTTGATATATGTGTTAAAAGCCTTAAAAATATTTCTTGTTATTATTTTTTTATTGTTATTGTTAAACTCTTCCTTATACTCTCGAGGATCTAAGGTTGGTGCATCTACACATAGCTAGGGAGAAATCACCTCTAAAGTTTTGGTGACTCCACTTGGTCGATCCATACAGATCTTTGTTGTTTCAGGTTTCCATTAGTTTGTTCCTCTTTTCTGCACTCAATCATCATAGATCTGACCCCCTCGCAGAAGATATGAACCAATACTACGTCAGGAGCTACCCCTCGGCCCTAGTCAAGTCTCTAGTTTTTATAAATTTTCCTATTTGGCCCGAGTCGCATCTATCAGATCGAAATTCACAACATAGTTGCGCCTTTTTTCGTGATAAGTGCGACCTACGTCACTCCTTTGTCCTCGATAAGAGTGACATGGATTAAAAATCAAGATCTCTCATGTCCCGACTTCTGGAGCGACCCCAGCCACTACTGTGACATGGTTTCGAGCGACCCCGTCATGCTTAACCCTCTGTGTTGCATGAACTGAGTCCATCAACTATTTTTCTACTCAAATCGCGATTGTTTCTTTGTTCCATGTGACCCCGATTGCGCCTTTTCTGTTAAGAGGTGTGACATGCAGTTTTTAATATATATAATTTTCAAAAACAAATTAAAAAATGTATATTAAAACAATATATATAGTTTATAAAAATAACAATAACAATTATTATTATTATTATTCAAAAAAATTGAAGATTTTGTATAAGCCAAAATGGTCTTCAATTAGGCGTTTATGGGTTTTTTAAATGAGATAAGCCAAGTCGATAAGTTAAAAAGGATTCTAAATGGGAGATTAAAGAAATAAAACCCATATATCTTGAAGCAAAAATATTGGATATCGACGTGGCAGTGCAAGTTCTTCGTGGAGACATAAAATAATTAGTTAAAGAAATGAAAAGGTTGATAATACAACGACAAAAATAAGATTCTAACAAGCATGTGGACAAGAAAAAATATGAGGCACATGCATCCTACTCCTCAAGTCAATTGACAGATGAGGAAGTGGTTACGTCATGTGTATTTTCAATCACAGAGGAAAAGGAAGAAACCTTTGTTGATATTGATAAATGACAACTAAAAATCACTCTTGCACCTATGCTAGAACAAAAAACACATACATTTATTCCTTACACTCCCTCTTGTAGAAGGTTTAGGGAATCATACTTAAAGAAGGATAAGAACAATCAATTGCAGTATAAGACAAGAAAAAATAATCCCTAACCATAAGCATGATTCAAAGTACAAACCCAAAATAAGATGTGGAATAATGCACAAGTTCCAGAAATTTGTTGGAGCTTCCTACCAAGTAGGAAAATAAGGCAAATTAATACGCCAACGAGAAAATCTATAAATTTGTCTAGTGAAACTACAGAACAAGAACTTGTTAAGGAAGATGATAACGAATATGATAAAAAATAAGAGGTAGAATAACAAAACCCAGAAGATGTCGCGACAGGTGAAGAGCTAAACATTCTACCAATGGTCGTAATTCAAGATGTTCTAGAATGTCAACATCAAAATGTTCCTGAGGAACAACTAAATCCAAGCTCGTCAGACCTTTAAGTAAGTACATTATTAATAGTTGCTGCTACAGTTAATAAAACCATATCAAAGCATGCATAAATATCAGAAATCTACATCAAATTAGAATATCAAAAGAACACAATCAGATAAGAAGCTTAGAAGAATACTCCATATAATTTTTATTCGTTTATCTATAGAGTCATATGCATGAAAATATTTCAATGGAAATGCGACCAATGATTTCAAGAACTGCTAACTATGGCACCATTATTCATGGTAAAAATTCTAGTTGTAGCGCGGTCATAGAATATTCGTGGCTGAATATTTTCACATTGGGATGTCTTGTAATATACCAAAAAGTATTTTATTATTCGTTGTTATTAATTATTAATTATTTATGTAAAAGTAGGAATTTTGAAGGACACATTGTTTAAAGGTGTCTCATATATAAATATATATATATATATAAGCCACATAAATTTATTGTAAATATCATCAATTCATTATTATATATATATGATCTATTATGATAATCATGTAAGGCAATACCTTATTTATTGATGAAGTTTAGGAAACATTACAAAACCCTATATGAGACAAGCTTCCCCTGCACACCAAGACATGAGTCCTCCCTGATCCTCTCTCCAAGAGAATCCTCCAGCATAACCTTACATTCAAAATTGCTTCCCTTTCCTCTACCCTTCCCCTCTTTTTAAACTTTTTTAGAGAGAAGGAATTCAAGGCTTAGGATGGTTGGAGAAGTTGGGGAGTTTACTAAATCGAGCCCAACTGCTTCGACCTAATGATGTTTTATTTTTTATTTTTAAAGTCATCTTAATGAAACTCATGGGTTTATGCGGAGTAACCTACAACTGACTCATTAGTTTTATAAAAGAAATTTGCAATTGCAACTTATTATAGATAACATGTGGGTTGTACATATGGTGACCCGCGAGTAACATGCAAGTTGTCATAAGAGAACCCACGAGTCCACGGTAAGTTCATCTTCAAAAATAGGTAATATTGAAATAGTGAGTATGTATCAAGGATCACATCCATCTATAAGGTTAGGGTCACTTCTATCCATAGAGTCCTTTTGTGTAATGACATATGTGAGGTCATTACTCGGATGAAGAAGTGTCACTTCATGGTATAATAGGTTACAATGCTTTCCATTTTTCATTTGGAATGTGAGCCTATGCTTCACTACCAAACCCATGGAAGTGACTTACACTGCTTTAATTTTACTCCATGCTTCTTCCAGTGTGATACCTTGTAAATATTTAGTGAGGGTGTGATTAACTACGTAATTTTCACCCGCACGGGTGTGTCTCATTGGTGGTTTAGTTTTTATGAAGTCACTTTTTGTAAATTTGAGGTCACGAGTTCAAATCCCACCCAGATTTACCCATGTCCCATGTCTTGCGGAGCGTGTGGGGAACCTAGGGTATATTGGTAGTAGGAATGGATACTTGGACCCCGTGTCAAGTGAGTACCAGCCCAGCTCTAGCTGCATATTCCCCTAGTTACAAAAAAATTAAAAAAAGCTATGTAATTTGCACAATTTATGGCTTCAACCCAAAATTGAAGACTTAGTCCCTTAGCTTGGATCATACAATTAGTCATTTATTTTAAAGTGTGATTCTTTTGTTCAACTACACCATTTTTTGTGGTATATATGGAACAATGTGCTTTTGTCAGATTCCTTGTTCACTGCAGATAGTAGTGAACTTTTTGTTAACATATTCTCCTCCATTATTAGATCTTAACTTAAGAATTTGATGGCCAAATTGTTTTTCAATAAGGTCCTTGCAGGCAAAGAGCATTTTAAATAATTTTCCCTTAATTTTTAGGAAATAAACCCAAGTGTGTATAGATTAATCATCAATGAAAGTTAAGAAATATTTGAAACCAGAAAATGAAGCAGATGGAAGAGGATCACACAAGTCATTATGCACAAGGTCCAAGGGAACCGAGGTGTTCCAAGAGTTACATTTGTCAAAACTGGTCTCAATGATGTTTTCCAACTACACAACTAGAACAAACACCATCCCTATAAGATACCATCGAAATACCTATCACCATATTGTCTTCACATAGTTGTTGCAATGAGCGATATTTAAGTGTCCAAATCGATCATGTCAAAGTTTGCTCAAGTCATCACTATGAGCAACAAAAATTGAAGGAAACTTATATTGAACTTTAATATAGTAAGTTCTGCCACCTTTTGGAAACTTATATTGAACTTATGAAGGAAATATAAATGAAAACTCAAGGTGCATAAGATATACTCCTTCATTGTAACTAACATAAAATTGTAAGCATCCCACTTAATCTTCACTTCATCACAATTCATTAGAAAAATTTCCAAATATTATTGTCTAATCATAAGGATATTAAGGTCATCCACATGTTCTTGAAGACATTTTTTATCGATTCACAATTCCATATTTGAAGTTAATCAAATCTATACGACTTATTTTTCTAAATTCTCATTGAATAAATGGTATATCTTGATAATGTTTTGGGAATATGCTTAACATGTTTCATATTATTATTTCCACACCCATCAACATGAGTTTTATCTTTTTTCTTATGAATAACTAATGGCATTATATCATGAATTTTATCAACTAGAAAATTCTAGATTCTCTTATAGACCATCATTGCACATTATTTACTACAAGCTTAGTTACAAAAAAAATCTTTACTCATCTTTCTTTTGTAACTTTTTCGGCATACCATACATTGCATTGATATAAGGCCTCAACAAATGAAGTTGAATTTTACCTTCATTAAGAAATGTTATACATTGGTATATATCCAAATTAAATCTATTGCTACCAAATGCAATGAGAGGTGAAAGTTTTTTCTCGAATTTTGTGCTATAGAAAAGGTCTTCACCTAGAGAGATTTGATCCCTTGACATGCTTGAAAGATATGAAGTAAATATGTTTTTATACTAGGTTAATATGTTAATCTTCATATATGCTCAAATAACTCATATGTAAATCTGTAATTTAGTAATGTCTCCCTCCCAAATCGCATAGGAAGAATTATCCATTTTCTGTTTTAATTAATTGGAATCCCTTTGTTGTTTTTAACTTTAAGTTAAGGCTACGTGGATGCGGGTGGTTTCAATGTCAACATGGACACAGGGGACATTGATGGGTCCATCCCTCCATCTACATGATGGCACCATTACATCACTCCTTGGATGCATGCCTTTACTCGATGCCTACATGTGGCCATCTACAGAACATCCAATGGGACACAACCATCACCTCAGTGTAGTGTTGTTTGAATGCGCCAACTTGGTGTCTTGGACGACATGCCAACAAACTTAACTCTCAGCTCCTTATCCATCTGGGTCATTTTATCTTGGCACTCCTACAGCTCTTCCTCCATTTTCTTGTGGAAATTGAACACAAGTGATAGAACAACAATTGCACTCACAAAATTGCTAATCAAACATGCAAATTTACAAACAAAGGAGACTGAAATTGAAGCATAACAATAATCTGTATTGAATACATGTACAATAGCCAACCTTGTGAAGTCATAGGCTGCCGCAATATTTAATTACATGAGAGATTCAAATTCATAAAGATGTCATTCAAAATAGTCAAAAAGTAGGCTTACTAAATCTAGTCAAATCCCCCATAGGTGCATAAAGCAGTTTCCAATTCTACTTAGAGACTCACGAATTGGAAAATTCAAGTAGGCAAGATAATAAGGGATGGAAAGACAACCCATACATTCTTTTACTAGGAAAAAATAATGGAGGATGATGAGGGAAAAAAAACAAGTCAACTACACCTAGTCTTACTTTCCCTTTTGCCTTATTTCTCAATAAAACAGGCAACTTAGCAGAAAATGTAGATATGCACTTTGGAGGATCTGGAATAAAGCAGACATGCTAAATATGGTTTCTAGGAGGTTTCCCAAGCACTGCATGACTCAAATTTATCAATTTTTACTTCTATCTCATGTGGAAGACAACTTGCATAGAGTGGAATATAGGAAACTAGGAAAATAAGACAAAAATGGATTAATTAATGTCTAATGTAGGTAACTATGGGTTGATTATTCTAAGACTTCTTCCTGCTCACTGAATCCTCTATAATTCCTCTCCATTTCATAAATTTTCCATCCACCTTTGCTATCCAGTCATGTCTTGTAGGAAACGAGGCACACCTCATCGTGGTCATCAAGGAAGAGGTTCTTTGTCTAAACTCCAAATTTCACTCACTACATAGGTGAGTGGGGATAGTTTTGATGCAGAAATACTTGAAGCGGTTCGTCTAATGGTGAACAATTGGGAAGATGATTTTTTTGGTGTTTTCAATGTCATGGGACACACCCTGGAGTGAAGAAGGAATTACTAGGTTATAAAGAATCTTCTCATCCATATTATCCTTGGTTTTCACTCCCATCCTTTGGAACCTACTACTCCTGCTCCTCCTGCACCTTCCGCACCTCTTCTGCCTATGGCTTCTCTAGCTCCTTAGCACCCACCACCTGCTCCAGCCGTCTCCACTGTCGCCCTAGCTTCATCCTCTGCACCTCCCTCCATCACCATTTCCCCATCGCAGTGCCACATAAACTCTCTCTTGTCTAGCAAATGCACCATTCCCCCATCCATGGCCAAAAAGACTGCCCCTCTTCCGGTAAAACAACCCCTTGCAGGTAGCGATGATGAGGACACTGTTGATGTAATTGTAACTTCAGAATGTATTCACTTATGTATCTTATGTATTGTACCCCGATGTTTATTCCGAGAAGTGTTTGTAATGTAATTGAGTCATGTCATGGCTCGATGTTTCGATCGGGAGTTTCTATAAGGTAAACAAGTCATGTCAATTCATTATGGGTAACCCTCCTATTGATCAAGGGTTAAAGTCCCCACAGTTTCATGGCACTAGGTTTATTAGACTCTCCTAGAGAAGTTGGCCCTAATAGGTTATTGTCAAGTTAGGAATTAGTATAAATAGAGAGTGAGCCTATCTATTTATCAGACACTCACTCACACTCATTTGTGGCGCATAGCTAAGGAAGAATAAGACACTGGGGCTAGGAAGAAAGAGGCTACTAGTGTCAGGAGATCATCTTACTATTTTGGGGTTTTACTTTTGGTGTTGATTCTATCTCTAAGGAAGTTATGGGGTTTTCTCAATTTATGGTTTCCCCAAGGAAAACACTGTATTCATTGTCTCTTGTGTTTGATTGTTGTGATTGTTATTTTCTCAGTTAAAATATCCTAATATAATGCTAGCTTAATGTTAAAAATCTAACATGGTATCAAAGCTAACCTGAGAAGAAGACACCATGCAGCTGCATAAACTAAGTCTTCCTACTTTATGGATCTCTCTCCATAGATTTTTAGCAAAATAAGGTTGGATTCACTCTCCTCCCTAGGGTGCATCTTTCTGTCGAAGCAGAATCCAATTCTGAGCTTTTTCAATTTTGGACTCGACGCTGCTACTGAAAACTAGGGATTTCCACAGAAGTGGAATTTTTTAGTGAGCCCTAGCTTGGATTGATCTCCTCCTCAAAATCGAATTTTAGAGATCAAGATCAAAGAATTTTTTTGGACAGAACTCTAGAAAATCCAAACCCTAATCTGCTCCTGAACCAGCACTATAGAATTTCAGCTCCAAATCCAGATCCGACATCTTGACCTAGTAAGATATAAATATTTTGTATTTCCATTTGAGGTTCTCAGTTAAGATGTATCATCATACCAAGCTTGATGAAAAACTTGAGGGACCTGATAAATTCTGAGCCTGGAAGTATAGGATCTCCCTGGTCCTGGAAGAAAATGAGTTGGACTCCTACATCGATGAGGAGGTTCCAATTCCAGAGGGAGATGAGGCTAAGGCCTTACACAAGAAGAAGTTGATTATGGAAAAGAGGATTACTGCTGATTCAATCAAGGATCACCTCATACCACAGGTGTCCTCCCTAAAGATACCTAAAGCTATGTTTGATTTCCTAACCAAACTGTTTGAAGGAAAGAACATAAACAGGAAAATGACTTTGAGGAACCAGTTGAAGAATGTGAAGATTCAGAATGTAGAGACCGTCTAGTATTACTTCACAAGAGTCTCTCAGATCAAGGAACAACTGGAAGCAGTATATGAAGAAGTGGAAAATGCATATATTGTAATGACCACCTTGAATGGTCTCTCCAGGACATGGGACTATTTCATTCAAGGGATCTGTGCTAGAAAGAAGTTATTCAAGTTCAACAGACTTTAGCAATAATTCTCACAAGAAGAAGCTCAGATAGCAGCTCGAGAAGAAAATATAGGAAGTGAAGATCAAGCTCTCATAGTTCAATCCAAGAAACCCAGAAGGGACCATCATCACCATCATCATTCTAAAGGTAAGCACTCTTCCTACAAGAAATCTCAACTCAGATGTTATACTTGTGATGAAATAGGGCACTTTGCCAAAGATTGTCCTAGAAACAAAAGAAACTCTCACAAGAAGAAAAAAAACAAGAGAAGGCATCATGCTCATGCTGCAGAAGATGATGAACCTTCCTCAAAGAGAATCAAGCAAGAAAGTGATGATTCTTCAAGTGATGAAGAATATGTTTATATTTCCGCTCTCACAAGAAACATCAGACATGGAAGCAATGATTGGCTTATAGACAGTGGGGCTTCCAAACATATGACGAGATTCAAAGAGTCTTTTATGAGACTGTCAGAACATGAATCACCTCACAAGGTGAAGCTCAGAGATGACTACCAATATCCAATAAAAGGTAGTAGGGAATCCTCTTATAAGCTAGACTTTGGAAAGTCCATGAAGATGACGGATGCATTGTTTGTACTAGGACTCAAGAATAAAATCCTCTCCATATCTGCATTAGATGCAAAAGGCATGAGGGTTGCATTTGTAGATGGCCAAGTTCTCATGTGGCCAAGAGGAAAGACCTTTGATGATGCAGTAGTGATTGGGGAACAAGAGGGAGGTCTATACAAATTGAAGGGCCATCCTAAACAAGCCTTTATCCATGACAAAGTAGATCCAAATGAACTTTGGCATAGAAGGATTACACATGTGCATTACAGATCACTACCACTTGCAAGCAAAGTTGTTGAAGGTCTTCCAGAAATTCAAGCAAAACATGATGGAGTCTACAAAGGATGTGCGAAAGGAAATAATGCAAAGAAGACATTTCCAAGTAGCAAGAGCAAGGCAAAAGGAATCTTGGAAATCATCCACTCCGATGTATGCGGACCACTGTCATCAAGTTCACTAAGCGGGTATGTATACTATGTTTATTTCGTTGATGATTTTTCTAGGAAGACATGGATTTACTTCATGAAGAACAAAGATGAAGTTTTCAGCAAGTTCAAGGAATTCAAATCCTTGATCGAGAATCACACTGAAAAGAAGAGAAATACCTTTTGATCAGATAATGACAGAGAATTTACATCAAATGAATTCAAATAGTTATGCAAAGACTGAGGGATTAAGAGGTAGTTGTCCACTCCATATAATCCACAAAAAAATGGGATTATAGAAAGGAAAAAAAGAACTATCATGGAAACTGCAATAGCTATGCTTCATGATCAATATCTTCCCACACATTTATGGGAAGAAGCTACCAGAACAACGGTTTATGTATAGAACCATACTCCACATAGAGTACTTGAGAACAAGACACTTGGAGAAGTATTTTCCAGTAAGAAACCAGAAGTCAGCTATCTCAGAATGTTCGACTATCCAGTGTACATACACATTCCAAAAGAGAAGAGGACAAAATTAGATCCTTCAGGAAAGAAGGGTATATTTGTGGGATACTCTGAAAGCTCGAAGGCTTACAGAATATACTTCCCAGGATTCAAGAAGATCGACATCAGTAGGGATGTGACATTTGATGAGGACTTGTCTTACAACAAATCTAGAAAGATACCTACTGAAGAACCTGAAGAAGCAGAAGCACCCATAATTTATGATACAACCATGAATGAAGAAACTCAAGAAGAATATTGAGAATTTGAAGAACCTCAAGAACCTGGAGATCCACCTCAGGAGAAGAATCCTCATAAAAGGAAACTTGCTTGGGTATGAGAAGCTATCCAAGGTGTAGAAATATATGGGGATCCAAAAGAGAATCACAGAGAAAGAAAGGGGATCAGATCTTGCTCTGGGTATGTAGCATTATTATGTGATTTTATCGATAAAGAACCTTCCAATTATGAAGAAGCCGTGGAACGGAAAGAATGGAACGATGCTATGATCAAAGAGTATCAATCGATCATGAAGAATGATATTTGGGATGTTGTCCCAAGACTAGAAAGGAAGTTTGTTGTAAATTATAAATGGATCTACAAGATCAAGCATGCTACAGACGATAGCATAGAAAAATATAAAGCAAGATTTGTTGCTAGTGGTTTCTCCCAAAAAGAAGGAATAGATTATGAAGAAATTTTTGCACCTATAGCCAGATACAATTCAATCAGGTTAGTACTTTCTCTAGCTGTAGTGATGAAATGGAAGATACACCAGATGGATGTCAAGACTGCCTTCTTGAATGGTGTAGTGGAAGAGGAAGGGTATGTGGAGCAGCCACTTAGTTTCGAGACACGTGACATGGAGTCTCATGTATGTAGATTGAAGAAATCCCTGTATGGTTTGAAACAGGCAACTAGAACATAGTACAGTAGAATTGACAGCTTTCTATCTAGTTTGGGCTTTACCAAGAGGAAAGAAAATTCCAACCTTTACTACAAGGTTGAAGATGGAAACCCAGTGATGCTAATACTGTATGTAGATGATCTGTTTGTAATAGGTATGGATGGGTTGATTGCTGATATGAAGAGGAAGCTTGCTGCCGATTTTGAAATAAAGGACTTGGGTATGATGCATTATTTTCTAGGCATGGAGGCATGGCAGAATGCAGATGGAATTTCCCTAGGACAAGGGAAATATATGGTAGAGATATTGAATAGATTCAGGATGATGGACTGCAAGGCCATGACCACACCTATGGCATCGAAACTAAATCTATTGAGTGATGCTTCATCAAAAGCAGTTGATGCTATGATGTATCATTAGATGATTGGGTCCTTGATGTACCTGATGAACATGAGACCATATATTTGCTTTGCTGTGAACACCTTGATCCAGTTCTTGACAGTCCGAGACATGTTCACTTGATTGCTGCGAAGCATATTCTGAGGTACCTGAGGGGTACAGTCATTAGAAAAAAATTGGGGTCTAAAATGGGAATCATAAGAAAATGAGCCAACAATAAGTTCTTATGAGTTGGAATTGAAGAACCAATATAATTCCAATAAAATGAGTCAACCATAATGGTTGAATTGGCATATTTGTCATAAAAAAAACTACTTTTTGTTCGTATTTTTGACATATCTCTCTGTATGTTTACTCAAATTTTGATCGGGAGAGCTTGTTGGATGCATAATTTGATTCTACATGGAACGAATACCCACACTTCATACTTTTGACGGATGCTTCTACCCCAAAAACAAGAAATACCTGAAAAAATGTGATGATGATGTCATCATCACATTTTTAAGGTATTTCTTGTTTTTGGGATAGAGGGCCCCATAAAAAGTATGTAGTGTAGGTACTCATTAGATGTGGAATCAAATTCCGCATCCAATGAGATTCCCTTATTGGAATTTGAGTAAAAACACAAGGAGATATGTCGAAAAAATGAACACAAAAAGTAGTTTTTTTCTTTTTTCCTCCAAAATTAATAAAATATTATTTTATTATTTTAACTATTATTTTATTATTTTCCTTAGGAGGCCCATTTTATACCTCAAAATTCCTCTAATGGGATTATGGGCTCAAGTATGAGGAAAATCAAAAGATTAACCTGAAGGGTTATGTTGATTCAGATTGGGCAGGTAGTGCCATTGATAGGAAGAGCACTTCAGGGTGTTGCTTCAGTATGGGATCAGGTGTGATCTTTTGGTGTAGTAGGAAGCAATCCTATGTGGCACTGAGTAGAGCTGAAGCAGAGTATGTCGCATCTTGTTCAGCTAGTTGTGAGGTAGTATGTCTAAGGAAACTACTGTCTGATTTATTTGATCTCCAGTTGGATGCTACTTGTATATATTGTGACAACCAGAGTTGTGTGAAGTTGTTGGAGAACCCTGTGTTCCATGACAATTCAAAACATATCGATATCAAGTATCACTATATCAAGGATATGGTGCAGAGAGGAGCAGTGAAGCTCCAGTATGTTGTGAGGGATGAACATATAGATGATGTGTTGACAAATCCATCAGCCAGAGTGAAGTTTGAGTACTTCAGGGAGAAGCTTGGTGTTCTCCAGATTGAGGTTCCTTCCAAGAGGAAGTGATGAGTCCGTGATTCATTCTGACATGGTGAGAGGATTAAGTTCCTTCCATGGTGAGATGTAAGGCCTGATCCATTCTGTCATGGTGAGAGGATTGGTTCCTTCCATGTCAGATATGGGTGTTGATCCATTCTGATATGACTTTAGGATTGGTTCGTACATGATCAGATATAAGGGTTGTTTCCATTCTTTGAATGGAGGTGCCTGGTCAATTATTAGGAATACTCAGTCTAGGATTGAGGACCATTCTGATATGACTGTGATATATAGTCTTACATGATTAGATGTGAGTGCATGGTCATTTTGATGTGATTGAGGGATATGTTCCCACTTGATCAGATATAAGGACTGATGACATTCTCTGGGAGAATGGAGGCACCTAGTCAGTAAACAAGAAAACTCAGTCTGGGACTGAGGGCCATTCTGATATGACTGTGGGATGTGTTCTCAAATGATCATATATGAGTACAGGGCCATTCTGACGAGTCAAGGTTAGATGTAAGGGCTAGGCCATTCTGACAAGTCAAGGTCAGATGTAAGGGCTGGGCCATTCTGACGAGTCAAGGTCAGATATAAGGGCTGGGCAATTCTAATGAGTCAAGGTCAGATGTAAGGGTGATGCCATTCTAACATGGTGAGAAGATGAAGTTCCTTCCATAGTCAGATGTAAGGGCTAGGCCATTCTGACATGGTGAGGGGATTAAGTTCCTCTCATGGTCAGATGTGAGTGTTGGGAATGCCTTTCAGATCAGTCAAGGTTAGATGTAAGTGTTGGGTGGGCCATTTTGACTTAGGGTTAGATATAAGTACTGAATAAGACCTACATGTAGGCTAGGCCTACACCCAGCATGAAAAAGGGCTGGCTCTATAGAAATTCCTATGACAAGAAGAATCATGAGATAGAACCCGTGATGATCCAGTGATGATGATCCAGTAGTGATGATCCAAATCTAGATGAAGATGACTTGAAGATGAATATGAAATATTGAATATGATGAGAACTCGAGGATGATCAAGATGATACAAAGAAGAATACTTGTGATGATAAATTGTGTCAAGATAATACCTTCCTAGTTAAGAGGGAGTGTTGATGTAATGGTAACATCAGAATGTATTCACTTATGTATCTTATGTATTGTACCCCAATGTTTATTTCGAGAAGTGTTTGTAATGTAATTGAGTCATGTCATGCCCCGATGTTCCGATTGAGAGTTTCTATAATGTAAACAAGTCATGTCAAGTCATTATGGGTAACCCTCTTATTGGTCAAGGGTTAAAGTCCCCACAGTTCCAAGACACTAGGGTTATTAGACTCTCCTAGAGAAGTCGGCCCTAGTAGGTTATTGTCAAGTTGAGAATTAGTATAAAGAGAGAGTGAGCCTCTCTATTTATCACACACTCAGTCACACTCAGTTGTAGTGCATAGCTGAGGAAGAAGAAGACATTGGGGCGACGAAGAAAGAGGCTATTGCTGTGGGGAGATCATCTTACTATTTTGGGGTTTTACTTTTGGTGTTGATTCTATTTCTGAGGAAGTTGCAGGGTTTTCTCCATTTATGGTTTCCTCGAGGAAAAACACCATGTTCATTGTCTCTTGTGTTTGATTGTTGTGCTTATTATTCTCTCAGTTAAAACATCCTAATATAATGCTCTCTTAATGTTAAAAATCTAACAGACAATCCTTCTAGAGATGAGGCGATGGATTCTTCCAGTGATGATCCATCATATACAATATACGTGCCAACTAATCCAATCTCCACTATCTTCGGTTTTCCTATAGTCGAGGAACCTTACTACAAGCCATAACCAGGTTTTGTCATTGGTTTTTATGTTCTTTCAGGAAGGTTGTTGGCTCTTCATGGGCTGATTTTTTTCTATCGGTTCTTTCTCATGAAGCTTCATGTCCTTTTGTATAATTAACTCCTCTATCCCCCATCTTCTCCATTACTAAAACCTTCTCCACTCTCTCTTACTACCCAACCCTTGACACCTAAAAACCCCCTACCCAACCCCTAACACCCACACACAAACACATGTCCATAGGTCTTCCCCTACCTCT
>LPNX011037571.1:0-17707 GCA_001517045.1 Pseudotsuga menziesii | reverse complement strand
AAACCTCTTTTATAAATTTACTATCAAGGGTTTTATATTTGATTTGAACCTTGACTTACTAGTTATTAAAAAATTTATAAATGTTATCTTATAGTTTATGCCCTTCATAGTAAACAGAGTCTTTACCTCCTTAATTTATTGTATTAATGTTCTACAGAACTTATTTATCTCACAGTACATAAAGTATAAATGTTTTCAGTTTGTAAATAAAGTAATAAAAATTTATTGTTATTAATACAATAGAGTTATTACTTTCTTCTGAGACTACCTAGATTTCCATGATTATTATCTAATTCATTTTACAACATTCTATTATTTATTTAGTTTATCTGTTTAGTTAAGATACCTCTCTCTCTCTCTATATATATATAGAACTCATATAATAATTCTTGAGTTTATCTCATGTACTTACATATAATTATATATGTTTATAATAACATTCATGTAATATCTAAGAAATAGAATATCATCTCTGTAATCTATTTGAACTCAGTCGAAATAAAAGAAGATTTAGTAATTAAGAACTACATCCCTAACCATATATACAGACTAACACAACTAGGTTTAATTGTAGAATATAAGCAGTAATTGAATACTCCTACTATTAGTGTTGTTCTCTTTAGCATATAGAAGTTAGATTCTTTTAAACTGGAAGAAAAACAATTATAAGGTTTACACAGCAGGTACACTTAGTCTATCTTTTCTTTAGTGCAACTATTACATTCTTCTATCTGTTAATTACAATAATAGGATTACTGAGAAAGATATACTATACTAGAGAATAGTTTTCTTTTTTATCTATGTGCATAAACAATTGTCAGTAAAACAAATAATGTCTTCTGATGATAAGTGCAGAACCAATCTACTATTTTACCATCTCGTCATACTATCTTTTTTTATAATTTTTGCCCCTGCGCTAGAGTACTGTCTGGTAAAACCCACATGTGGAAAAACATAGTGGGTCATTATTTTTCATCAACAGATTCTAATACTGATAAAATAAAAACAATTTCATCACTAAACCATTCAATAACTACTAACATCATTTCCCCTCATTCACAATTACTAAAACAAAAACAGTTAGGTGACAAAACTTGCTTAAGCTTTGGACAACAACAGCAATGGGAGGCCGTTCCTCCCTACCAACTCCTGGAGAGTACTCAAACAGCAACTCCTCAGGACCCCCGAGCTTGCTCTAGTCTCCCTGGCTGGAAATAGGTGCAGCAATAGTCAGATACTAGTCTTCAAACTCAGTATTTAATCCAGAACTTATCAGTAAGTTCACCCAGCTAACAAGTTGTAATAACCAAGTTACTACAACAATCCTCTCAGAACAACTTCCTTACTGTTTTTCCCTCTTTCCTCAATGAAATTCCTGAATAACATTCACCTGAATGAATTCTATCTGGAAAATATCTGAGCAACCCCATCTCTCTTCATTGAGTACTTTTAAAAGATTGCTGAGGTCTTTTTGGGTAAACTGTCATTTAATGGGCCACCTGCTCTGATCCCACTTTCTTGGGGGATCATGACCCCAATTATAGGGAAGCTGCTACCTGCAACTTAGGAAGCGTTTGAGGATGCTGCCACTTGTCTTTTTCCCTCCACCTAGTTCCATCCACCAGTTTGACCAGTAACCTCTTTTTAACAGCTCTCCCATGCTGTTGTCTCCACAATTTATTTATTAATAATAAAATATTCTGAATTTACATTCCATTTCTGTTGAATCTGCTGAGTCATCAGTTCCTACTTAGCATTAATTTTAACATAATGTCTGAGGAATATAATAAAAACAATTAACATTATTTTACAAAATTGGGGTATGTGACAGAAACCATGTCTAGAGCATAGTTTACTTTTGGTTTCAAGCTCATTAGAGAAAAATAAAACCACTCCTTAAGCATAGTCTATGATTTTGGTTTCAATCTTGCATAAAAATGAAACCATGTTTTGAGCAAAGTTCCCATTCTATGTCAAGCCCTTTTAAAAATGAAATAGCACCTGACCATCATGTCAATTTTTTCTGAGCAGAAATCCCATTCTCTATCAAGCTCGTTAAAAAATGAAATGGATCTCCTCAAGCATAGTTTACCTTTTGGTTTCAAGCTTCCATAAAAATGAAATCATTCGTGAGCATAGTTCATTTTCTATTTCGAGCTCATTAAAAAATGAAGTAGGTTTCCTTAAGCATAGTTTACCTTTTGGTTTCAAGCTTGCATAAAAATGAAACCATGTTCCAAGCATAGTTACCTTCTGTTTCAAGCTTGCGTAAAAATGAAATAGATCCCCTTCCCTTGATTCAAGTCTTCACTTTAGTGTTAGAACTTGAACCTTCACCTTCCTGATTCTCGTTCTTTCTACCCCCTTGGTGAACATTTTCACATTAGTAACCAGGTTTTTAGGTTGGGTATGGAAGAAGAATCGTTAGATGAAACGAAGCTTGGGGGGCATGTCGAGCCGCTAGCAACCATGCTAGGGGTAAGCTTCACTAGAAATCATGCTGGGGGCCAGATTCCAACCTCTGTATACCATGTTAATGGATTTTTTTAAGCATAGTTTACCCATTGGTTTCAAGCTTGCATAAAAATGAAAGCAGTCCCTGAGCATTCTTTCAACTAATCTTCGAGCTCGTTAAAAACAGTAAGATGGTGTTGAGCTTACTTTTCATTTTTCGTGCTCTGGTTAAAACATGAAAAGTGGTTTGAGCTTAATTTATTACTTTTTCATGCTCTGGATTCAAATATGAAAAAAGATAATGGAGTTCTCTTTAAACCCTTTTCAGGCTCCCTAAATACGAAAAGATCATCGAGCGATCTTGTCTTCTTAACGCTCGTTAAAGTATTTGAAGAGTCGTCCATCTAACGGTAGGTTTACGAGAAAGGAACACTCCAGCCAATCATGACTAGAAGAGTTCTCTAAGGTATGATTTTATACTTTTTCGGGCCTTAGAGAATAAATCATACAAAAAAGGACCCCCATGGAGTCTTCTTGCGTATTTGTTTAGACTCTCTAAACATGAACGATACCAATTTTTCTTTTAGTGGACTCGTTAAAAATTAAATATTGAGAGACCCGTTTTTGGGAATGAACCCATCATCTCTTATGTTTGTAAAAAATATGGGACTGGACTTGTCTTCCGACAAGCTATATCGAGTGTTTGTTACCCTTTTTGAACTCATAAAACCGAAAAGAGGCACTCATCAATCATGATGGGGGAAGTGGGAAAGGGAATCATTTTGCAAATAATGGCAGTTGTTTGTCGTTATCTTTGAACATGGCACTTATCTGCACAATCATGTCAGTCAATTGGGTATTCAACTGATATTCGTGACGATCCACTTTCATGAATCATGTCAATCCGTTGAGTCTTTCAAAATAATGCATTGTCCACTGTCGCATTGTGTATCTATCCTATTTAGTCATGCTGCCAAGTCATTTTGTCATGTCTCCCAATGTTTAAAGGGGATCTGAAGAAGTCTTACCTCTGCAGTATACACATCCTTTGTGTCAGTATCTTTGAGTCAGTCATATGGTTACTGCATTCACATCATTCCAGAACTATGTTCTGAGTTTCATGTCATCGATGTGGGACTCATCATGGCCCTCCTTCGACGAGACTATTCCTGTCGACGTCAGCTCATCATCCAGGAAATAGTCTTAGAAACAATATTTAGTACCTTGGGATCTGTATGCCTTAATGAAAGATTCTCTCGCTCTCGACATAGGTTCACATCATTGACCTTTGATCGATAGAATCAACTTGGTGTTTGACATCAGGACATCTATTCGCACTGAGTATATTTTACTGGAGTACCTTGGGAATCATTGACATTAATGGTGATCTCCCTCGCACTTGTTAATGGTTCACATCATTTGCCGGTAATCAAGTGGTTTCTACCATGTTCGACTTCAGATCATTGTAATCACATGGATAGAATCATACTTTGTGGAAGACGAGATGAAGACCCTGGGCATTTGTTTAAAATCGCTCATTGCTTTTTCCCCAGGTTGCAATGGAGTTTTGTATATCTAGCATGGATCCACATTTGTATGGTCATGGCTATGCTGAAATTTGCGTCTGTATGACATAGATCTATGTTGTATGTTCGGTAGCTATGTCCAAGTTTGAGTCCTGTATCACATGGATCTACATTGTATTCTAGTAGCCATGCTTGTTTATTCCACTCATGGATCTGCCTTGTATTCGTCTGCAGCTATGAGTTTGGTTACTTATGTATATGAGTCAACATACTGATTTACTATAGATGCCTACTTGACTGCATGCTCCGATCGAGCCAACATTTTCATCTCCTGGAAACCACTTGTTCTCAAAGCTCTTGTTTATCGTATCACTCTAAGACTCATGCTTTGGGGGGCATCCTATTATACCAAAATCCTGTCACCATCATGGGATAAGACCTTTTCACATACCTACTTGCCCTGAATCCCAGCTTCTGGAGTGAAGACTAAATGGTTTCTTTTCAGCCTGTCATACAAATTCCTAGCACCGCTTATCCTCACTTATCCAGGAGCGGTACCCCTATTCGTACCGCTTTTCATCGGTTTTCCACAAGCGGTGCCACTGCCTGTCACCCTTGGTCCATAGGAGGTTATTACTAGAACCTCTCTGTCATAGAAGGAGAAGAGCGGTACCCTGGGTAAAAAGGGAAAAATAGAAGCTTCTCGAGACTTCTACATGATAAGCCTCGAGATATCTCTTAGAGGCCACCTCACCCACTCATTTCTCAACCATCTCTATCCATCTAGCCCTATAAATATGAGCTCATAGCCGTGGTTGAGGAGAGAACATTGAAGGTATTTTTATGTTGTTGGACTGATTCTTGGTCCAAGATCATTTGGAGAGAGCATAGAGAGCTAGAGTCGGAGATTTTGGGGATGAAGAGCTGGTTTCATGGAGATGCATGTCAACACTAAGGCTTGTTTGTAAAATTCTTCATATTTCTAATGCCACCTGATTTTTTGTCCCATATATATTGTTGATGTTTGATTTCAGATATATATTGCTAGATTCCTTAGTCACTAGCATAGATTAGTAGATCATATTCTGGTTGCTTTGATCTATTTCATGTTGAACTCTTTTGCAGGTAGACAGGTGAACTATCAAAGCCTTGCATTCCAGATATCTACAGCGTCTAGGGAGAGTTATCAACCTCTGTGATCTATTTGTTCTAGATCTGAACCATTCAGACCAGCGGAACACCTTGTTGTCCGCAGGAGGTGAAATATTTCGAGCAACAAATCTGGAAAGGATGGTCACAACCATGGTCGAACCAGAGGGGGAAAGAACTGTTGTTGTTGCTGGTGGCTACAATTGCCAAATGTTGAAATAGTTAGACATGCATGAATAAACAATAGACAACAATAGTAAACTATTTCTAGATAATGTTGAAATAGTTGTACCCCTATGTGGCTTGTTGTTATTTCAGGTGTCACATTGACTATTGCATCAATGAACCCTGGGGGGTTTGAAATAAACAACTTCAAATCCTGATGCAGTAAACATGCAAATCAAACAAATTAACAAAAACGGTTTATGCATTGGATTTCAAGTCAACCAACAAATATCATCGAAGGATATATATAGGTGGGTGTGGGTTAGGTGTAGTTGGATGATTTGAGGAGTGAGAGTGAGTGGAGGAGGGGGGATATTAGTGGCAGTGGGAGACAAAGGGATGTGTGCATGTGTATGTGTGTGTGTGAGAGAGAGAGAGAGGGTTGGGGAATAGATAGGGGGGTGTGGGTTAGTTTTAGTTGGATAAGTTGGGGAGTGAGAGAGAGTGGAGGAGGGGGGTGTGTTATGGAGAGAAATTCCTATGGCTTGGGGTACCACAATAGGCAGCTTGACTCCAGAAATCAATCCTTTCCAATATGCAATAGAAATAAAATATCTAACACTAAAGGATCAGACCTCGTACGTTATTCCAGACAGTTGAAGTAGATCCCCATTGAGCTTTCCAACTTCAGCTTGAATTGATGAATCACTTCCTCAACAACAAGTAAACAAGACAAGCATACTATATATATTGGTGTTATATCTATTCTAGCATATATAATCAACAATGTATAAGCATTTGAAATCATCCATGGATAAAATATTCATTCAAACATACATTATTGTACAAGAAAAGATATTTCTATTAATATAAAATCAGAGATTACAATGGATACAACCTCTGTCGACACGTCTGCGAATCGAAGAAACTGAATCCCCCACTTGGGCCTCCACCACCTCAATCCTCTATGTCTCGATAGCAAGCTCACAAGCAAAAGGAAAGCTTGGGAAGAACACAAAAGTGCTCCAAGGGACAAAGGGATGCAGACTCAAGCACAAGTTCTGACAACAATGAACTATAGTTTCTTTGCTCTCAATTCTCTTATACCTTCAATGTATCCAAAGAGTTCCTTATATAGCTTTTCAAAGGGGTAATGTAAGGTCAAACCCAAGCGATCTCAAAGCATATGGAAAGGCAAGAGTCAAGTGAGTCAGATCCATGTCAAGGAAAACTCCAAAAGGATTTGGATTTTGTACACATCTCGATGTACGCAGTTTTAGGGGTCAAACCCACGTATATACATGATTAGCGGTTTAAAAGTCACGTATATGAATTTTCACATGTTTATAGGGATGGTCTAGGAAACATCAAAGGACAAAAAATGGTCCAAGGGGTTTAAGGAGTCTACAGCGAGACAGGGGAAGGCCATACAAGTGTGATTCACCTGGTGTGGTAAAATAAGCTATAACAGATGCCCCCTAATGTGTGAGGTCAGATGGGTCATAAGATGGCTGAAATACATTATAAGTCCATCCCAGAAGTGGAGTGATGAAGGATCCCAAATGGAAGACCACCCACCCAATCAGCATAGTACAATGATACAACTCTGCACATAACTGCAAATACATATAGCAGTCCCAGATACATAAGAGTACAATGGCCATGAATAGGCATGATACAAAATATCACATAAGTGGTCATCGCCAAATACAATATATATAGATCAGAATCTCCATGATGAATATATACAAAGGATCATGATCTCCATAATGGCTGAAGATATACAATGGATCAAGATCTCCATAATAGCTGGAAATGTCTGACATATATTGGAATCAAGTCATGAGAGCTGAAATCTCATGAACACTAGCATGATCAATGAGGTAGCATATAAGAGATTCCACAAATCTGGAAGGTCTTCTACACAAACCACTACGAGTATATTTCCTACTATGCGAATAGAGGTGTCGAGGTCGAACATAGTAGTCCATCATCTGATTACCAGTCATTGATGTATACCGTTAACAGACGCGATATCACCCACCGATAATGATAATGGGAATCAAGGTACTAGAGTGAAAACTGACAAGTGTGAATAAATGTGTTGAGGTCAAACACTTGAGAGGATCCATCGATCAGGGGACATTGATATATTCCCAAAAATTGTCGATGGCAAGAGAACTTGCCACTGATGACTGCAAGTCTCAAGGCACTCAAAGATGGCTCTAGATTCCAATCCAAAAATAAATGATCTGGAGTCAATGGTATGAAATCCGTTGGAAGGAGGGCATTAAGGCATCCCCCATCATCCAACACGAGGTACTCAGCAAAGATGTATAATGTGGAAGGACTCGTTCATAAGGTGCATGAATCAGTAACTGTAATGGGAATGGCCAACTCAGGTTTCAACTTCCTTCGAACAAGAGCATAATGGTGACTGAATAAAGGTAGCATAGACTTGATATACAAAACTGGGACATCTCTGCGACACAGGAGGCATCAACAGAGGCTCCATGGGGACTGGAATCTTAACCGATCGGTGGAGATAAACTCAGATAATGAGTACAGATCCTAAAGTCAAACTATAAACCCAACCAATGGATGTGATATATAGTGCTCTATTCGAAGGCAACACGACTCGACAGCTGCCAAAAGATAACATCTTTCCTTGTCTGTCTTTTTGGTTTTTTATTTTTTTGGACTTTTTCAAATATTTAAAAAGCTTGAAAAAGAACAAAACTGCTTTATATTTATAGACTAGGAGGAGACAAGTGTCATATGGGAAAACAAACTAGTTCCAAGCAGTGGAACATACCTATGCTCAATGCAAGGATACATGTGTAGGATAGCGACACTCGGGGGAAAGTCCCCTCCCAATAAAAAATAGGGAATCAAGTTGCAAAGGATAAATAAAATGGCTCTGCATGGCTAGACATGAGACAAGCTCGGGCTATATGACTAAAACTCAATGTCAGGGAAGCCGGTGTAAGGCTCAATAAGGAAGGAAAAGCTCGTGATAATGCAATTACAACTTGACATAAGGGAATCTTGAGGGAAATAGGTCAGCAAAAGATCAAGAGGAGTATGAGGCTCTTGTGAAATGTCATGGAAATACTATACAATGGACTCCCACACCCTAAGGGACAAAATTTCAGCATGGGAACCAAATGCAAATAAGGTGCTAACTAGGGTACCCATGTAAGGTCAATCTCTATCACTCATATCATGCCACTTCTAAAACAACAAGAAGGTTCCATGACATAATGGAGTGGGTTCGCACCTAAGGCTATAATGAAACAGTCATAAGGTCATGCAAAATGAAAACGGTGATGAAACCTAACCTATATGCGAGTTTAGACATGATACCCGAAATCGACACGAATGGGTCAATCCAACAGTTGAAACGGCACTCAAAAAGGTCTCCTACATCATAAATTAGTCCAAAAACGGTCCAAACGATAGGAAAGCGGGTAAAAATTTTCAAAAATTTGAAAAATTTCTATAAATGGTAAATAATTCAAAACATTGTAAGACATTTGAAACTTTTACCCATTTGAGCTTAGAAATTCAACAACGAATTCTAGGAGATCCAGCTAGCGGAATCCACTACCGTTTTTTCCAGGTGCTTACTCATGCTCTACTCTTTTTTAAAATTTTGAGTTATTTAATTTTTTTGTGTTTTTGGATTATGTGGAATCAAAAGACATGTTTTTGGGTGACAATACATAGTGAAATCTACCATATGCATGCAGATGTGGGACCATAACGGCCTGAAGGCTTCCCTCGTCATAGACAAAGGGGAAGAGGAAACGATATCCCAGGTGTGGATGCGAAGCGGATGTTCCAAAGTATTCATACCAACTTCGTGAGACTGACACACATAGTACCCATGGCGAAAGTTGAGGACTTGCCTAAGGCCATGTAGCGTTAGGTGGTGGGTGTACCACGAGCATGGGTGCGTTTATTTCGACGACTAGCTAGAGCCATAGTGACATTCCATGATCACAACCCCCCTCCTCCTCCACAGGCTTAGATGCCTGGGAGTGATAAATTTTGTATTACTGTGTATTATATTTGTTGGATCGAGAGCCCCATTTTTTTTATGACACTATGAATTACCACATTTTGGATGTTTATAAAAACTTTTACGATGATCGGTTTACTTATTTACATGTGTAAAAATTTATGTTTGTGATGAGCTTATTGTGTATGAAACAAATGCCAATCTAACACGTAGTTAGCATATGAGTCAGCAACTTGATTATTAATTCTTGGAATATGTATGTATGTTATATTGTCAAATTGTCGTTCTAATAATCTCACATGTAAGAATCTTCTTAGTAATGTCGGATCTCTAACATGGTACAAACCATTAAGCTATGACACTGCTAACTCCGAATCAAGTCATACTTCAAGAGAGAGAACACCATGTGAAATGGCATCCCATAGAAGTTCAATAACGGCACTATATTGAACAAAATTGTTTGAAGATGGTCATAGACATACACCTCCTGAAGACAATACTTAACCCATAGGAGTATAAATCACCCAAGTAGCAAAGGCTGAGTGTTGAGTGTGACGACTTGCACCATTTGCGAATCCTATGAAGGTGGAAGATTCCATTGATATCTTCCAAAAGAAACAGAAACTAATCACAAACCCGATCACCATAAGAAAAAGACCTACCTATGCAAAACTGTACAATAATATACAATAACCAACCTTGGCTGAAAATCATGCATAGTACTTTTTGAGATAGAGCCCATTTCTAGGCTCCGCCTAGGCCATTCCCTCATAATCCACTAAATCATAAGTGCCCTTCTCTAACACACGTTTTACGACATAAGGACCACGCCACTCGGGGTTAAACTTTCCTGCCCCCAAGGGTTATTTCGGTTGATCCCACAAAAGGACCAAGTATCTCTCACTAAACCTCCTTGGACAAATAGACTTATCATACTGGACCTTTACATGACGCTTATTTACTTCTAGAGCCACCAAGGCATCTCGACGCTGCTCATCAAGTTGCTCAAGGTGGACCAAATGCTCCTCCAATGGTGAAGTGTCTGGTAAGAGTTTTATGGCTAGCTTCAAAGAAGGAATCTCGCACTCAACCAGAAATACCGACTCCACTCCATGTACAAGTTGATATGGAGAAAAACATGTGGCAGTCTTAACAACGGTTCTATAAGCCCACAAAGAAAGATATAACATAATGTGCCAATTATTCTTGCTTTGTGTGATGGTTCATTGGAGAATGGATTTGAGTGATTTGTTCACTTCTTCTACCTGTCTATTCGCTTGAGGGTAGTAAGAGGAGGAATGCTCTTATTTATACCCTAACTTTGATGCCAACTCTTCCATCATACGATTCTGAAAGTGCCAGCCATGGTCAGTGACAAGCTATTTCGAAATCCCAAACTGAGTAATAATATGGTTGAATACGAAGGGCATCGCTGTCTCACCATAGGATTTAATTGTAGGCATAGCCTCAGCCCATTTCATGAAGTAGTCAACAACCACTATGATATGATGATGCCCCCAGCTGAAGCTAGGTTGCAATCCATAAAATCAAGCCCCCACTAAGTTAAGGGACTGACGGTGATGATGGGATGTAATTGGGTAGCTTTCAAGCGCATATTATGTGAAAACACCTGGCAAGGATGGCACCTCTTGACCGCATCTACACAATCCTTAAAGATCGACGGCTAGAAATAACCAGCTCTTGAGATTTTTTGGGCTGTAGAAAGCCCATATAAATGACCACCACATGCCCCTCCATGGCAAACATTCAGCACTACCTCAGCCACTTCATGAGTTAAACAACGATGTAAAATGGAATCTACCCCATGGTGATACAAAGTGTTATCCACTATGAGGTAATTCTTATACACGTGATGTAACCGTCGTCCTTCATCCCGTGAGAGGTGAGTAGGGACCTTCAATGTTTGTGGATATATAATGATATCCCCATACCATGGGTCTAAAGTTCAGACTAAGAAGATGTTCTCATCAATAAACGTATGTTCACAAACCAACTCCTTGGCTTCGCTTGGGAAATCCGATATAAGCTCCACAAAAATTAACGATTTCTTTGATTTTGCCAAAACAAACTCGAGATAGAATTCTTGCAAGATGACAATACTTTTATTATATTTTCCCCCAATCATCCTTTGAGTGAGGACGAATTGAAATGGATTGACATGGGATACAACCAAGGTCTGGCGAAGGAGAATATAATGTCTCAACCGTTGAACCGCATGTATGATAGCTAAGGCAAGCTTCTCAACATGGGAATAATGGATCTCCACGTGAATAAGATTCTGACTCAGATAGTATATGACATGCTCTTGGCGCTCCTCATCCTCTTGAACCAAAACCATACCAATCGTCTCCATGGACACAACCACATAAAGTAGAAAATCATGGCTATAGTCTAGGGGACTAATCATCGAGGCCGATGCTAGGGCTCTCTTGAGCGCATCAAAGGACTCTTGGGCTCGCTCATCCCAACAAAAGGTGGTATCCTTCTTCAAAAGATGCATGAATCCTCTAGTCAAATTGGAAAAATTGTCAACAAATCTTCGTAAGAAGTTTGCCATGCCTTGCAAACATTGAAGATGATGAATATTCTTCGGGGGAGACAACTAAAGTATTGCCTCAACCTTCAAAGGGTTGACTCTTATACCCTCTTTAGAAGCAATGAGTCTTAATAAGTGACCTGAATTCACACAAAAGATGCACTTGTGAGGATTTAACCTGACCAAATAATGGCGGCACCTTTCGAATACCAATCTCAAATGATAGGAATGACGCATTCTCATAGGAGAATGAGAATGAGAAGCAAGGTCATCCAGAAACACTTCGATAATTGATTTGAGATCATGGAAGATCAAGGAAATAGGTCATTGAAAAGTAGCGCCGGTATTCTTAAGGCCAAAAGGCATTTTTTTATTTGCAAAATTTCCCCAAGGACAAATAAATGCAGTCTTATGTTGGTCCTCAAGTTTAATTTGTATCTGATTGTATCTGAAAAAACCTTCCATCAAGGAAAAAACCTCGCTACCTACATACTCATCCAAAATCTAATCAATAAATGGTATGGGGAAATTGTCCTTAGGACAGGCACGATTCAAATCATGGAAATCAATACATATGTGAATCACTCCCTGCTTCTTATCAAGTGGAACAGGGTTTGAAACCCACTCCGTCAAGGGAACGGGATAGATAAAACTGGCTTTCAACACTTTTTCTATCTCTACCTTAATTGAGGGTGCTTTCCTAGGATTCACTGCACGCAAGCGTTGTCGAACAAGCTTAGCGTTGGGATAAGTCTTAATCTCATGTTTAACAATGCGAGGGTCGATACCTGGCATTTTTTCGTAAGACCAAGCAAAGATACCACATAATTCTTTAAACATCTCGGTGTACTCTTGAATCTCAGCATGGGAACATTCTACCCCAATATAGACATTCTCTATCCTGCCAGGAACGTGAGACATATTGATAGGAATCGTTGGATATATGTTTGCCATGTTCCCATTAGCCATCGGACCAGGAGAGCTTAATGGAACCATGGGACTACCAATTCTCTCACTAAGAACTTCTCTAAAGTCCTCATGCTCCAAGTGGTCAAGCTCAGTAAGAAAATAATATCTATGATGGAGCTCTTCCCATGGTGGCTCAACTCCCGCCATGGCCTCAATAATTGCTTCGTCTAAAGGAAAAACACTATCAAGGCAATCATGCACATGAGAAGATTGTACTTCCCATGCAGGAAGCACATACGGGTCCTCTTCCTCCATCCACAAAGGGGAAAGACTAGGCTCTACAACATACTCAATATTAGCTTGATAAGCGACCATGGTTGCAGGCAATGGTACGTCTGTCATGATGGGTTCACTCGAAGTACTCGGTGTAGGAAGAATCCAAGGATCTTCCATATAACTCGTGCGAAAAGACACCAATCTCATAGATGTCAAAGCCTCACTAGAACTAGACCCTATCATAAGGATGGGTGTAGGAAAACTAAAACTTCCCATGAGAGATGGATACATGCCCACACCCACACTCCCAGTTGCCGGCTAAGAGTGCTCTATAATTAGGATCAAAGTTCCCAAAGATGCAGTAACCAACATATTCTTGAATGATGTTTGATCAATCGTAACTATCTTCACATTAAATGGAAAGCATACAACGTGAAATAGGGAAGAAGCTACGGCTTGCATACTGTACATCCAATTCCTACCCAGCAAGAGAATGTAGTTAAGGGGCGCATCAACCACCTCGACCTCTATCACAAAGGTCTTTCCTCCCAAATGGACCTTAAGGGAAGGAAGGATCTCGTGCGGCCTAAACGATATCCCATCAAACGAAGTTAACATGGTCACAAATTTAGATAACTTAGGGGAACCTAAACCCTTCCAACATGATAAAGACATCACAGAAGCAGCAGCACCTTCGTCAATCATAGTGCACTTGATGGTCATGTTGAGACATTCTACGTGAATCAAAAGAGACACATAGTAAGGCAAGCGGGGCTGAAGTCTTGCGGTTTCAAATTTAATCATGGAGTAATAATTATCATCATCCATAGCAAGGGAAGAAAGCAAAGCCTTCCTTTGTGAAGGACAACTTTGAAGTACTTCTAGTGCAGACATCGCACAAGGAGTGTGGCCCAAATCCTCGACAACAGAATAGTTTTGGGTGGCTCAAGCATTAGGATTGTGCCTCGAACGCTTAAGGACTCCCTTAGGAATGCGAGGTGTAGCTTCAGGTTTATCCATAGGTTTTTCAATATGCAAAGGAGTTCCTAGTGGATCAAGTTCCTTTCCTGGGTTGGGTTGTGACGAACCATAGTCCTTCGTATGGGTCACAACTTTCGCAGCACGTACCATGTTAATGCAACCATGACCACTACCCTCCGGTGGATCTTGATCACCACCAGACTGATCATGGGTCCTCGAGTTCATGTTTTAATTGTGAGGCAAAGGGTTAGTCAGCAAAGTTGGGCCCTATGCCAAGAATCTCGAGGCTTCATCGATACGAGGGCACAAGTAAGTGAGCTGATCTTCCTTACACAACTTGCAAGGAAATTTAACCTTACGTTTATCTTGCTTGTCCCCCCAGCATCACAGGCGTTCTTGCCATTATTATTAGCTTTTTCATTCCTATTCCTACCTTTATGATTGTTCTTACCCTTCTTTTTATTCTGTCCAGGCTGCTAGTTACCCATTTGGTCCGATGATTGCACCGAAAGCATACTCATCATTTGGGTGGGTTGGGACGAAGCCGTGGCTTGTTTAAAAGAAGATTGGTTGATTGATAATTGACTAACTTGTTTCACAACTGAATCCGTGGGTTTAGCACTCGCACAACCAACAATGCCCTTGACATGTGGTCCAGGTTTAACTTTGCGGTCGAAACTAGAATGTGGAGCATTGGGAATGATCTCATATAACAAACTGGATTGAGCATAAATCAATTCCAGTTCCTGTTCCCTAAAAATGGCTTGTTCCTCATTTTGCACTCTGGATGTAGAAACATCCTTCGCTATATAAAGCAATAATGACTTAAGGAACCATTCGAGGAGGAATTTTGGTGGTATAAAGGCTTTAATCAACCTCTTGTGTCTACGCTATTCTTGGATATGGTCCGAGATATGTGTGGCTTTATCCTGCTGAAATGTTGACAAGGGTTTCGTACCAACGTCATAACGCACTGGTAGCTGGAAGTGGTTAAGAAAAGTCATCACTAGGTCATCAAACAAAGCAAATGCTCCCCTAGGTAGCTCTATATACCATTTCGCGGTAGGCACTATAAGGGTGCGTTGAAACAGCCTTAACCGGATCGAATCCTGGTGTAAGGAATTTGAAGAGCACCATAGGTGAAACGTAGTAACATGTTCGCTCGGATCCTCTCCCAATTTTCCCTTGAATTTGGGTTTGTCCGAGGGAAGCTTAGTAGGGACAGCCGGCCAAGCCCGGTCATGAGCTACAGGATTGTTCACCAATCTCAACAAGTCAGGAAGATTCAACATTGCAAGGAAAGGGAGCCCAGGATGATTAGGTCGATGGACCGCTCCCTGATATTTCTGATTCACATAGGTTTGATTTCCATAACCAACATGGCCTTAGCCATAGTTCCCTCCTCTTGTTTGACCCGTATAGGGTGGTATGGAAGCACCATAGTGTGGTGTACCTTGACTATTCGGAGCTACAAAGCCGTAATTTGGAGAGTAAGCGAGTTGTTGATACCCGCACCCATAAGCTGAAGAACCCTATCCATACTACGTCCCATAATAAGGTCCATAATTCATCGCATGAGATGTCCCATGAGACACTCCGTTAGTATGAATATACACTTTGGAAGTAGGAATATACATTCCAGAAGTAGGAATATACGCTCCGAAAGTAGTAACATGACCTCTAGAAGTATGAACATGACCTCCTGAAACAACGGGAGGTACGTGAACCTGAGACACAACTGGTTGAGTAACAGCAGTACGAACATGACTCATAGCAATGTTCTAGCCCAAAGGACCACGTGAATGAGGTGGAGGGTGAACATTCGAAGAACTAGGGATAGAGGATGAAGGGACTTGTGTAATTATGTATGTGTTGTTCCCTATAGTCACTCGTCTTGGATCTGGTATCCTAGTAGGATCACTACCCCTAGGCCTAGGAGGAATATGTGATGTAGCTTCCACCGCCGGGATGGAAGGTGCAATGTGACTTGTGCTCCCAAACCTCTCTGCATGGTAAGGAATGAGAGTGCCCCCAGGCATAGTGTTAGGCTCAAACTCATACTCACATGAAACGCCAAATCATGTGTGGGAAAACCAAACATACCATAACTACCATAACTAGTGCTCGTGGGTTCAAAATGAGTCTCATCATCTTCCGACATTCCATACTGGCAATGCGTCAATGGGGGATCGATATTAGATTAAGTAGGTATATCAAGAAGTACCTATCTCAGAAATCACAGGACCTAACTCAATCAAATCAGGTGAAGGATCATAGTTAGGAGTAAACTCCCCATCTTCCACTTGAATGGGAGAAGGTGGTTCAGGAATACCTTCAACATGGTCTCCCATCGTGTGTGAATCAAAGGAAATACATGGGGATTTCTGTGTTGTTATGTGGTGGCATATCAAAAACCATATACCATTTGTCCATCTAATTATCAGCAAATGGTTGAAATGTGCACCACTCAATAGAGATATGAGGCGTGTTTGCATTTGGGATTTCGCCCATTCGAGGGTCCCTAAACAATGAAAATAAGTGGTCTTGAACATTATTTTCAACTTTTTGATTTCATTTTAGTCTAGCCCATCAGCATATTCTTGTCTTTTTCTTTTTCTATATGATGTAATATCATATAGTAGAGCGGCAAATCTAGTCACCACCACTAAAATCCCTACTAAGTCCCCTCAAGTGGGAAATCTCAATCAGTATCTCGGCATTTGTGTTCATTTATTATAAAAAATAAACCTAAAATTAACACCCCAAAAGCCCTAAGATAACATCTAAAACAATAAAATGCATATATATATAAAATAAAACACATAAATTGTATAAAAAATAATATACAGAGGAGATCCACAACTTACCTCAAGTTGAAGGACATTCTCTTGGTCTTGTAGATGAACCCTTTCTTTTGTTATCAAGCACTCGAAAATCCAAAAAATCCTCACAAAGATGTGGAGTATCTTTGGAAAAAGGGTTAATTGCAAAACTTCTACATTATAAAGAAAAATCTGGATTGAAACCCCACTAGTGTGAATATGGAATTTCTCTCCTTGCCACACAACAACATTATAAAGAAAAATCTGGATTGAAACCCCACTACTGTGAATATGGAATTTCTCTCTTTACCAAAACAACAATAGAAGATTGAAGATTTTCATAACCAATGGAAACTGCTCCAAGAAAAAAAAGATATATACACCATTACAACAAAACTTGTTCAATGTCTCAAATCTTGCACCAAAACTTGACCCAAATAGGACATTAGAAAATACATTACCATTATAGGTTAATTTCCAATACCATTGAGCTATTTGATACCCAAGCCAGAACACACATTCCATGCCCTATAAAAAAATATTGTTTCTTTTGACCCTAGCTATTTCTCTTTACCGATTATTTTTTCATTTATGGCCTTAATAATATATATGCTGAAGTAATATAATGAATCAACTCATATCCATTGTCCTCCTCCTAAGTATCGAATTTTGTTAAAAAATGAAAATTAAGTAGTTATTATAAATAATTAAAATAGATTATTGAGTTCAGAAATTGAAACTGGGCAAAAGGTGCCATTGAAAAAAAATAATGGAGCAGAGTTTACATGGATACTGAAAATTTTCATAAGTATTTCCCAATTTGTCTTGTGGGCATTATTGGTTT
>LPNX011037569.1:234693-255478 GCA_001517045.1 Pseudotsuga menziesii | reverse complement strand
CATATTGTACTGAACATGTTTTAAGTATGAGAAACAAGGGTGGTAGGGTGGTGCTAATAAAAACATGTTTTCTTCTCTATACAAGTTGAATCTTGTACAAGTAAAAGTTGGTTCTTTCACTCAGTTGTAGCTGGAGAATGTTATTTTAGTGGGTGCTAGAAAATCATGAGGGTTGGTGCTCTCTATAAGAAGTATTTTGTAAAATAGAGGTTGCAGCCTCTTTTGAGTAGGTGCTCAAATAAAAATGAATATTTGTCTATCTCTATCATGTGTGTGTGAATGATAATATTCATCTCTTATGTTATACTTGTTGCATTATCATAACTATAAATATGTAATCAGTAATAAGGGTTTAAATATTGAAAAATGGTTTAAGCTTTTGAAAGAACTGATTCACCCCCCTCTCAGTTATTTGAGTAATTTCAACAATTAGTATAAGAGCAGGTTCCTTTTATATAAAGGTAGATCAGTAAGCTTAAACATGACAAGTTATGAAGGGACTTCATCCAACAAGGTTCCTCTATTTGATGGAACAAATTTTTCCTTTTGGAACGTTAGATTGAGAACCTATATAATGTCCTTGAGAGTTGATGTTTAGGATGTAGTAGATACCGGCTATGTAAATCCAGTTCTGCTAGCCTCCAGAGATGACAAGCTAGAATTTAGTTTTAATACAAAGGCAATGAACGCTATTCGGAGTCGTCTTGCAAAGTGAGAATTTGTTAAAGTACTGCATCTTGATTCCACGAAAGAAGTGTGGGATAAGCTTGTAAACAGTTATGAAGGAAATGAAAAAGTAAAGGATTTCAAACTACAAACATATAGACTAAAATTTGAATAGCTAAAGATGAATGAGGATGAGACAGTCAATAAATATTTCCTAAGAATAGAAGAGACTGTGCATGCCATGAAGGGTCTTGGTGAAAAGTTTGATGAATCATTCTTAGTTTAGAATATTTTAAGATCTCTTCCTGAGAGATTTAATCCCAAAGTATCAGCAATAAAAGAATTGAGTGATCTAAAAACTATGCTTATTGACCAACTCCTAGTTATTCTATTAGCCTATGAAATGAGGATTGGAAAAGACAAATCCACCACCATAGAAACTTCCTTTAAAGCAGATAAAAACAGTGATTCTGAAATGGATGTGACTGAGGAAAAAATTGTAAGGAGGCTGAAGAAAGGTTTAGGTAAATACAAAGGCAAGATGCCCTTTAAATGTGGAAAAATAAGTCATTTTGCATCTAAATGTCCCCGCAAGCACAAGAGGCAAACTTTTGATGATGATGAAAAATATACATTCAATTAATACAATAAAGAGCCTAAACACAAAAAGAAAAGTTTGTGTGTAAATGACGTTGATTCTTCAAAAGAGACAAACAACCATTCATCTGATGAAGATGAAGTGAATAACTTGCTTATGGCCATAGATGATGAATATACATGGAGTGAACTGAATGATGAGGAATCCATGGTTAATATGGAAGGTGAACTAATCAATTCTCTGGAGGATATTGGCAGACTCAGATTAAATAAAAGGAAATAGAAACAATTATTGTTGCAGTATAAAAAGAATGGGAAAGAAGCAAGTGAAGATATTGCCTTGTTAAAATGGGAACTAGAAGAAGCAAAGAAAATAGAAGATATTCTTAAACAACAATTAACAGAAGAGAAAAAGAGATGTGAAGCTTTGGAAGAAGTAGTAGTGAGAGCTAGGAAGGAATTGGAGAAATTTCAAGCTTTGTACCACCAGAATCTGTCAAGTATTAAAGCCTCAAAAGATTTGAACACCATTCTCAGCAAGCAAAGGCCCCCATGGTTAAAAGCGTGTCTTGGCTATGAAGAAGGTTCATGCAACAATTAGTCAGAATGAGAATATACTGTGTAAACAAAAGGAAATGAAGCAAGTACCGAAATCGGAAATTCAGATCAGAATTATTGACCAAGGATAGCTGAGAAACATACTCAACAAAATGGAAGACCTCTAAGATCCAGGTAGCAAATTTTTTTCCATGGTTACTATTATTGTTGCTTTAATTTTGGTCACAAAGTTGCAAATTGTACATTTAATTTTAGGAATATGCAATCAAAGAACAGTCAATTGCTGCAACATAGAACAAGACAGTCCGTAAGAAAAAAAGAAAAACATACAACTAGGAGAATAACTCATGATAGAAATAACAATTCTTTGGATCGACTGTATAATGAGACAAAATGTTATGTTTGTCATAACTTTGGACACAAGGATTAAAACTCTCATCTAAAGGATTACAAAACACACCCAAGAATGAATTACTCTACTGAAAGTAATAGAGTTTTGAAGAAGAAAGAAAATAATAAATGTGGCCTAGTCATTTCTGTTCAAAAATAAAAATGCCCCTAGTATATTGACAGTGCAAGTTCCAAACGCATGAGTGGTGATAAAAGTAAGTTTCTATCTCTAAGTGAAAATAAATCAGGAAATGTATCTTTTGGAAATGATGCTCCAGGGAATATCAAAGGAAAAGTAATGGTCAAGTTGAATAATGGAAAAGGGAAATCCCAAGATGTGTTGTTTGTTGATGGACTAAAACATAATATTCTTAGTGTCAATCAAGTTTGTGACAAAGGATGTGAAGTTGTTTTCACTTATAAATATTAAAAGATAAATTATGTACCCTTAGGACATTTGGTTGCAAAAGCTATAAGAACTGAAAACAATGTCTATGTCTTGAAAGAAGAAAAAGAAGAATGTCATCTAAGCAAGTATGATGAAAGTTGGATTTGGCATAGGAGAATTGGACATTTAAGATTTGATCATATAATCAAACTTGTAAACAATGGGGTTGTAAGAGATCTTCCAAAGATATCAAATACATATGACTTTGCTTGTAAACCTTGTCAAATGGGAAAATTGTCTCACACACATTTTAAATACAAGAACTTCACATCAACATACAAACTACTTCAGTTAGGACATATGGATCTGTGCGGACCATCAAGAAAAGAAGGAACAAGAGGAGAATGCTATTTTATGTTGTTCATTAATTATTATTTGAGACTTTCATGGGTTGCGTTTCTGAAAGAAAAATATAAGGCACTTGAAAAGTTCAAAATATTTAAGACCCCGAATGAGAAACAAACAGGAAAAAGACTGAAGGCAGTAAGATATGATAGAAGAGGAGAGCTCTATTCAGGATACTTCAAGGAGGTTTGTGATAAAAATGGAATTAAGAGAGAATACACTATTCTAGGGACCCCACAACATAATGGAGTTGTTGAGAGACAGAATAGGTCAATGCAACAGATGGCAAGATCAATGATGAATGAAATGAATATTTATTGGACATACTAGGTAGAGGCAATTCACATAGTTGTCCATACTCTTAATAAATATCACCAAAGACTGAACAATTATAAGACTCCCTATGAACTATGGTTTGGAATACCTACCTCTATCAAACACTATAAAGTCATTGGAAGTAAATTTTATATCAAAAATAATGATGAACATCTTGGGAAATACAATGACAAGGCTGATGAAGGTATCTTCTTAGGATATGCCTCAAACAGTAAAAGGTACACTTGTTATAATAAGAGGCTGCATAAATTGGTTGATTGTATTGATATTAAAATCAATGAATAAATCCCTATAAAATACATTCAAATAAGCAATGTTGAACCAGATACAAAAGACATAGTTGAATTTAAGGAAGAACATGTCCAAGAATTGGAAAAATAAGATTCAGAGTCAGATGATGAAAGTGCAAACACTCGAAAAGATTCAAGACAACTGATAGAAACAAAAGCAACTTCCAGAGTTTTTCAAAAGAATCATCGTGAAATTCATATAACTGGTGACAAGAATAAAGGAGTGAAAACAAGAAGAAAGTTGATCAAAGCTTCAGAACAATCTCATCTTGCTTTCCTATCAATGATGGAACCTAATAATTTTGAAGAGGCTAGTGAGGATGAAGATTAGGTCAAAGTCATGAATAAAGAGCTTGATCAGATTGAGAAAAATAACACTTGGGAGTTGGTTTCTATACCTGCAGACAAAAATATAATAGGCTCCAAGTGGGTGTTTAAAAACAAGATGAATGAACAAGGACAAATTGTGAGAAATAAAGCTCGATTAGTTTGTAAAGGGTATGCCCAATTTGAGGGACAATATTTTGATGAAACTTTTGCACTAGTAGCAAGATTGGAATCTATAAGAATGTTTCTTGCCTATGCCACTCACAATAAATTCAAAGTGTATGAGATGGATGTTAAGTCATCTTTATTCAATGGAGATCTAGAAGAAGAAGTATATATAGAGAAACCTGAAGGGATCCAACTAACAGACAAGACTGACAATGTATGCAAATTGAAGAAGGCTCTATATGGATTGAAACAAGCACCAAGAGCCCGGTATCATAGGTTGGATACATATCTACAGGACAAAGGTTTCAAGAAAGGTACTGTTGATAGTAACTTGTATATCAAATTTGAAGGTGATAATCTATTAGTAGTTTTGGTGTATGTTGATGGTGTTATAACTAGATATTGTTCTTATTTTATTTTTTCTTTTTGTCCTAATTTTCAACCGTTGGTTTAAAATGATTTTACATTTTATGTTGTTTTTAAGAATTTTTGACAATCAATAATTTTGGTTGGATTTAATGCTTTTAATGGTTGAATTATTTCATTATTTTAGTTTTAAGGTTTGTCTTTTAGGCTTATTAGTTAATATGTACATCTTTAAGCTTTCAAAAACTCATAATAAAAGTTTATTCCAAGTTTTCATTTATAATCTAACTCTCATTTTGAGTCCTTTGTCAAATATTTTCATGAGGAGATTCCTGTAGCAACTCTGTTTTTCCTGTTTTTGTCATTGTCATTGGGAGAATATTACGAGGAGATGGAAACAAATTCAGGAAAACCAAAAGAGTTTTTTGTCCACAACAAACTCATTCACAAAATCATGTCTCATTTTTGCAACAGCTATTATCGTTTGAGAGATTCGAATTCATCTTTTTGGCCTATTTTTAGGGTTTGAATTATTTAATAATTTCCTGTTTTAGTCACAAATTTGAAGCACGTATTCCAATCAATTGAAGGGTAATTTTGAAAAAATAAGAGAGGTTTTTGTTCATAACATATGCATTTAAAAACACCTCTCTCATTTGTTTCACAAGTGTTCTGGATCAAGAGATATAAAGGTGTCTTTGAGACCCAAATTTTCAGAAATTCACCAAATTTCCCCAAATCCGATTTGTTATTTTTGGGTTAATTGTATTTAAAGATTTTGAGTTATCATGTAACTAATTGATGTAACTGTTTCAAATTTCGACCTATAAGGTAGTTATGTAACTACTTTACTTTTGTAATGATAAAAGGAAGACAAACATACAGTTTTGGGGTGGGATTTTTCACTCGAGGAGAGGCTTTTGGAGCTTTGATTTCTCAAGCTAGCACTTATAACTCTTATGTAAGTGGATGACTGTTATTGATTATATATAAACTGATAATCCCTTTTACCTGTCATGCTTTTTCATTTCTGATCTGGTTGATTTCTCACTCTACAATTTCATTTCATGTTTAAAGGTTTATTCATGTAAATGCTTATAGCCTGTGGATGAAGTTAGTGTTTCATGTGTAATGTTTATGGTTTATTGGAATGTGTTTGATCCCCAGTTTATCCAACTTGCATGATTCAGTTCTGCATTAGCTTGTTGTTGTTTATTTCCTCTTTGATTGATGAATTTTTCTACCAAAACTAAAAACCAAAACCCTTAAAACCAATTTTATTTTATTTTTATTTGAGATTGTGTTGGCTTGTTCTTCTAGTAGTCTGAGAACAATTTCTGGCACTAACATATTTGGCGGCTTTGTCGGGAACGAAGCTGAAGTATATATTCCCTGGAATATCATTATTCATCTGATTTTGAGAGGTGAACAAAGTCAAAAAATCTTTTAGGCTACAATTTTTCACCAGCA
Source organism: Pseudotsuga menziesii (assembly GCA_001517045.1). NCBI lineage: Eukaryota > Viridiplantae > Streptophyta > Pinopsida > Pinales > Pinaceae > Pseudotsuga > Pseudotsuga menziesii. The sequence goes on along the minus strand of LPNX011037569.1, from coordinate 249,517 downwards.
ACTCCACGATTAAAGATTCCACTACAAGGACCATTTTGTTGACAGAAAAATAAAGAATCCAAATGGAAAGACTGGGTATCAGCTTGTTACTTTCCTCCATGAGGTTTTGTTCTTATTCATCAGTTCTTTCCTGTCTTTCCCATTGCATGTCAAAATAATTATTTTTTGTTTTGTCTATTATGATGATCATAAACCTTCAATTACATATCCCTCTTTGGAAGAAGAAAATATGCATTCTTCTTGTTTTATTGATGTTGATCCTATTGCTTCATTTGAAATACATGTGCAGCATGATATACATATACCCATATCTCTTGAAGCTGATTATTTTGGTCATCTTGTAGAGAATAAAGCTAATCTATTACCTTCTACCATCACTGCTGAAACTTGCAAACATATTGTTGAACCTCATTTTCAACTCACAAATTTTCAGTCTAGACTCAGACATAAGATGTTTAAACCTCTTAGGCTTCCATCTCTCTTACATCTTTACCCTTCCTACTTTGTTGAATATCTTCCCCATTTTAGTGGAAAAGACCATATTACAGCAGATAAGCATTTAGAATCTTTTCATAATTTCATTGATAAATTTGAAATCATGCATGAGGATGTTGTCATGAGGTTATTTTTGAAATCCTTTGCCGGAGATGCTGGGTTTTGGTTTCGAATTTTAAAAATTAATTCAATTGGATCGTGGGAAGAGTTACATGATGTCTTTTTGAAGTATTGGGGTAAGAATAAATCTTATGATCAATTTCTTTCCGAATTTTATAGTTTGAAAAGAGAGAATGATGAGCCAATTACTAAATTTAATTGGAGGTTTCAAAGTTTTTATATCAGTATGGCTTCGAAGATCAGACCTTCAGAAAAACTTGCTATGATATATTATGTTATGGATCAACATTCAGATCTTGTCTTTTCCCTGTTAGAAGGAAATCATCATCTTTAAGACAATTGTTTGAGGATGCAAAAGGAGTGGAGGAGAACATCCGAGCTTGCAAAAAGCTTCGAGATCAGACTCATGTTGAAAATATATAAGATTATGAACAGGAAGAAGGATGTAGGTATCATTAGGATTTAAGACAGTTTTCTTCATCATTTTAAAATTTTCATATGAACAAGTATATAAATGACGCTTGTGTTGATTCTTCATATCAGTTTGCTGACTTTTTCGATGATAATATACTTTCAGTGGATTATAGTTGAAATTTCTTAGTTCCTGCTATGAGATTATCATGTTATGAAGAAGAAGTTGATGCTCTTCAACCTCTTACTATCGATATAAGAAATAAGTTTCCATTCTTGACTTATGGTCACTTTCAAAATTTTATTTTTTCAAGTTTTGATCAAGGGTTTTATTTAAAGGTCAAGAAGCAGTTTGAAAAGCCCTTGGTTTTCATTCTTGATCCAAAGTTTAAAAAGAAAAGCAATGGAGAGGAAGAGAATGCTTCACTTTATGATGAATATAATGAATACATTGAAGTTTTAAATTAGAAATTTCATTATCTCGTGGCTTCTTGGATGGAGTTGTATTTTTCAAAGGTTTCTAATGCTCCAGATTTTGGCATACTTCCTATTTCCAGTCATAAGTATCAGCTGCCTACAGACTCTTTATTGCATTTATCACATCTTTTGTGGGTTTTCTCAAACAGTAGCATGCATGGAATTATGATTCTCATTCAAATGGTTTCTTGGCTTCACTGGAAGTATGATTACACTTGATTGGGTTGTTTCCTTCGATTAGAAGTAGGAGTAAATAACAGAATAAGCTCACTATACGAGCATGTAGATTCTTTTCAGTATGCTGGTTTGTAGTAGTATTTTGTCATTTCAGAGATATGTGTTTAGAGTTTGAGAAATTTGTAGAGATTTGGTAAATGGCTCCATCACCCAATGAATAAGGCACAAGGTCTACAAGTTCTTGAAGCCTCACAAGGAGGACTTCATCCCGCGGCAAGAGCCAGATGTTATAACTAGATCTTGTTCTTAGTTTTTCTGTTCTTTTTGTCCTAATTTTCAACTGTTGGTTTAAAATTATTTTACATTTTATGTTGATTTTAAGAATTTTTGACAATCAATAATTTTGGCTGGATTTAATGCTTTTAATGGTTGAATTATTTCATTATTTTAGTTTTAAGGTTTCTCTTTTGGGCTTATTAGTTAATATGTACATATTTAAGATTTCAAAAACTTATAATAAAATTTTATTGCAAGTTTTGATTTATAATCTAACTCTCATTTTTTAGTCCTTTGTCAAATATTTTCATGAGGAGATTCATGTAGCAGGTCTGTTTTTCCTGTTTTTGTCATTGTCATTGGGAGCAAATTACGTGGATATGAAAATGAATTCGGGAAAACCAAAAGAGGTTTTTTTCCACAATAGACTCATTCACAAAAACCTCTCTCCGTTTTGCAACATCTATTATCGTTTGAGATATTCGAATTCATCTTTGTGGCCTATTTTCAGGGTTTGAATTATTTAATAATTTCCTGTTTTAGTCACAAATTTGCAACACGTATTTCGATCAATTGAAGGGGAATTTTGAAAATCCAAGAGAGGTTTTTGTTCATAGAATACTCATTTTAAAACCCCTCTCTCATTTTTTGTGCAGGTGTCCTGAATCAAAATATATGAATGCGTCCTTGAGATCCAAAGTTTCAAAAATTCGCCAAATTTTCCCAAATCCGATTTGTTATTTTTGGGTTAATTGTCTTTAAATATTTTGAGTTATCATGTAACTAATTGATGTAACTGTTTTAAATTTCAACCTAGAAGGTAGTTATGGAACTACTTTACTTTTGTAATGATAAAATGAAGACAACATACAGTTTTGAGGTGGGATTTTTCTCTCAAGGAGAGGCTTTTAGAGCTTTGATTTCTCAAGCTAGCACTTATAACTCTTATATAAGTGGATGGCTGTTATTGATTATATATAAATTGATAATCCCTTTTACCTACCATGCTTTTTCATTTCTGATCTGGTTGATTCCTCAGTCTACAATTTCATTTCATGTTTAAAGGTTTATTCATGTAAATGCTTATAGCATGTGGATGAAGTTAGTGTTTCATGTGTAATGTTTATGGTTTATTGGAATGTGTTTGATCCCTAGTTTATCCAACTTGCATGATTCAATTATGTATTAGCTTGTTGTTGTTTATTTCCTCCTTGATTGATGAAGTTTTCAACCAAAACTAAAAACCAAAACCCTTAAAACCAATTTTATTTTATTTTTATTTGAGATTGTGTTGGCTTGTTCTTCTAGTAGTCTGAGAACAATTTATGGCACTAATAGATGGCATTATATTTGGATTCACTAATTATTCTTCTATGTAGTTTTTTTATAATTCCATGCAATCTGAGTTTGAGATGTCAATGATAGGAGAACTGCCATTATTTCTTGGTCGTCGCATTATCCAGAGTCCTCAAGGATTTTTTCTCTCCCAAGAGAAGTATTTGAAGGAGATGTTGAAGAAATTTCAAATGGAAAACTCATCACCTGTCAGTACACCTATGGTTGTTGGTTGTAATTAGAAAGGATGATCCCTCACCTGATGTTGATCAGAGAACATATCGGTCAATGATAGGATGCCTCTTATACATCATAGCATCTCGTCCTGATATAATGCTAGTTGTTAGATTGGTAGGAAGATTTCAGTATTCTCCTAAGCAAATTCATTTGGTGGCTATGAAGAGTATATTTAAATATTTGAAGGGAACAATGACTTATGGTCTATGGTATCCTAGAAATTAACATATTCAGTTAACTTCATATTCATATGTTGATTGGGAAAATTGTTTGAATGAAATAAAGAGCAAAAGTGGAGGTGCATTCTTCCTAGGTGATTCTTTAGTTGCATGGCTGAGTAAGAAGCAAGGATTGATATCTTTACCCACTACAGAAGCTGAGCACATTGTTGCGATCACTTGTTGTACACAAATTCTTTGGATGATTCATACAATGGCACTCCTGGAGGTAAAATATGTTGATTCCATTCATCTACATTGTGAGAATACCAATGCCATTAGTATGTCCAAAAATCCAATCCTTCATTCCAAGACTAAGAACATACCTATTAAGTATCACTTCTTAAGGGAGTAGGTTACAAACATAGTAGTTCAATTAAATTTTATTTCTTCTACAGAACAAATTGCTGATATCTTCACTAAAACCTTACCAAAAACACAGTTTGAGTACCTACGCCAGAATCTAGGTATCATATCTTATTCCAAATAACTTGTTCTCTTTGATAGGGGGAGTTGTGCAATAAAGTCTTCTATCAAACAAGATAAAAAGACGCTGTTTATTACATATGATAAACATATTGATGACTACTAGTACAACATGCATCCAGAAGTTGAAAATTTCCATCAATTCCAAAGGGGTAGATTGTTGAAGGTTTTGTGGTCATGTGGAAACAAATCAGAGTTTGATTTGGTTGTCATTGATGGAAACATAGTTCTAAGCATAAGATACAGATAAGAAGAGGACTCAGAAGAATCCATGGCTTGTGCGTCATCAAATAGATCCACAATCATATTTTATTTCTGCAGCAAAAAGACAGATCCACAGACTTAGGTCATGATCAACATCAAAAACAAATTCGACGGTCAAGAGTGAACCTGCACAAGAAATCAATGGTAAAAATCAAATCCACAAAGTTTGAAAAGTAATTGTATGAAGACGGTTAGGAGTGGACCCGCACAAGAAATCAATGGTTAAGGGAAAATATGCAAAGTTTCAAAGATAATCTGATGAACAGATCTGACAATCAGGATTAAACTTGCACAAGAAATCGACAATGCAGAAGGATTTTTGCAAGTAGAAGTCGAAAAGCAGAAAGTATGGAAATTGTTCAAACAAATGTTGAAAACCCGAGTTTTGCATCCCGCACTGGATATAATATCAATGATCGGGAAAGGGTGCACAAGAAATTGATGACGTGGAAGGAGTTTCGCAAGCGGAAATCAGAAAGCAAAAAGTCTGGAAATTGTTCAATCAAATGTTGAAAACCCGAGTATGCATCCTGCACCGGATCTAAGATCCACGATCAATAAAGGGTGCACAAGAAATAAACGATACGGAAGGAGTGTTGCAAGAGGAAGGCGGAAAGCAGAAAGTATCGAAGTTGTTTTACAACATGTTGAAAATCTAGTGTTTGAGACATTTACCCACCATGCACACTTAATTTGGTCAATTTGGCCCTGTTAAACCACTATCCTAAGTTTTATTGACTTAATTGTCATCAGAGGAGCACTGTATGACATCAGCATGAGCACACCCATGCCTACCTTCAATCAAGGAGGCCAACTAAGCCTTCTCCTTCATTTAGGGAGGCTAACTGGAGCACTCCGGGAATGATCTGAGTGTCATAAATGCACATAATTTCTAACTGATGGTTACAATCAGTTAATCTGAGTGGTGAAGGTTCCTCCATTCATTATATTGATTATTTTATTCATATTTAATGAACTGGAGTCAACAGGGGCGCCTCCAACCACCTCTGATAGCCAGTTTGACTTCAGTTAACCTCATTTGGGTTCATTGGAGTTAATGATATGCTACCACTTGTTGGTTGGAATGCAGTGACATGTGTTTGAGCTACTTTCAGTTAGACTTAGTCATTCATTGCACTCCGACTTCACTTAGGACTCATTTGGGTCAATGAGACTTGATCAGGTAGTTAACTAGTGTGTTTACTATGGCTTACAATCAATTAAGCTACACCCACTCATTTAATTCGAATGACCTCCTTGGTAATTCAAATTGTCTTGGAATTCATGCATCTTGCATGACCATTGTATTGCATTACTCATTATTTCTTGATTATACAGATCTACAACTTCTATTGCAGCACCATTATGCCATTTTCATGCTTAATTATCTGAAATCTCCTATGATACTATGTTTTAGTCCCTAGATTACTGTGACAGATTAATATGGTATCAAATCTCATGGTGGGACGAAGCTCATATCTCTCAAAAAACAAGATTTTTGACATATCTTGCATGAAAAATTGAGCAAAAGCTCAAAATTCCAGCACTGCACCAAAAGCCAAGGCTTACCACTTAATACCCCAAGTAAAGGAATTGTTGATTAAGATTGCTTGATCAACTATGCTAGGTGTGATGAAAGCCTAAAATGTGTAGGCTATCCGACCTTACGGTGCCCCTTTTGTTGTGATTTGCATGTTTTAATAGGTGAAAGCATTCACTCCAGCAGTTTGAAATGGCTTCTTCCGTAGAAATCTTGACTTCGTTCAATTTCCATTCATGGAAAGGAGACATGGAGATCTAGCTACATGCTAGAGGACTCTATAGGGTCACCATGGACACTGAAGAAGAGCCTACTTTTGTGACAGACAAAGCTAGATTCTTGAACAAGAAAGATGAAGCATTTGGACTCTTGTGCCTCTCGGTTTCCTGGGATCTTCTTTTCAATCTCTCAGGATTGAATACTCCAAAGGAAATTTGGGACAAATTAGAAACCCTATATGGAAAACAAGATGATTTGAGAGTATACCAGCTTGAAAATGAGTTGATGTCTCTCCATCCCTCCAATTTCGAGACCTTAAATTATTTTTTCACAAAGTTCAAGCACATTGAATTACTATTGAATCAATGTAAGGTGGAGAAGGAGGATGATCAGCTCATCCTTGCCATACTCTCTAAACTTGGAGCTGATTATTTGATGTTTGTCTCTACATTCCGTGCGGGGAATCTCACAACCCCTGGATGGAAGATGCCTTCACTCAATGCCTTCATTGAGTCCTTAACAAGTGAACATGATAAGCTTGTCTAGATGGGGATCATCATATCCTCCCATGATCAAGCCCTCTATGTCTCGGGGCCCAAATATTTGAAGGGTAAAGGAAAGCAATAGAAGAACCCAAAAACCAAATTCGAAGCTCCTAAGCCTAAAGTTGAAAACCAACAGCATGAAGAGCCTTCTGGCTCAAAGAAGAAAAAAGGAAAAGGGAATCATGGAAAGGAAAAAGTCAAGTGTTCATACTGCAGGAAGGGATTCCACCTCTAACATGCCTGCATGAAAAAGAAACTTGATGAAGCTACTTCTCTTCTTGAGAAAAATCACATCAATATTCTGGAAAGCTTTCGGAGGAGAGATCAGCAAGATCGGGAACCGCAGCATGAAAGAGGTCATGCCCTCATGGCAAGCACTTTGAATATTCCAAAGCACTCTTAATAGATTCTAGAGCTTCAAACCACACGATGGATGAAAGAGACTCCTTCTCATCTTTGGAGACCAGAAAATCCATTCCCATCCACATGGGAGATGACTCCACAATCATATCTGAAGGACAAGGTACTATAGATCTTGAGCATGGTTATTTTTCCAATGTTCTGTATGTACCATATCTTGTATCAAACCTCCTAAGTGTTTATCAAATGACATATACGGGAGTTACCAAGAGAGTCTCTTTTAACCTGAATGATGTAGAGATCACAGAACTTGCATCCAAAAAACTTGTAGCAAAAGGCCTTGCAAACAATCATGCAAAATCCTACGAGTTCTCCCATTTTGTGGTGGATGCAAAGCCCACCGCATTGTTGACTCATGGAAATGAAGTTAGTAGATTGTGGCATGAGAGGTTCATCCATCTAAACTTCAAATACTTGCAGCAATTATAGAAGAATTCTATGGCTGAAGGCCTCCCGGTCATCAAAGCTACCACTGGAATTTGCAAGGGTTATGTTGTTGGAAAGCACCCTGAGCATAAGTTTGATTGGGGGAAGGCAAGCCGAGCATCATGCATATTGGGACTGATACATTCTGATATCAGCAGTCCCATTCCTATCACATCCATGAATGGATCAAGGTATGTTCTGAATTTCATTGATGAATTTTCTAGATACACATGGGTCTTTTTTATCAAAAAGAAGTTAGAATTCTTGGAAAAATTCACTGAATTGAATGCCTTGATTGAGAATGCATCTGGCCAAAAGATCAAGATATTGAGATATGATAATGGTGGGGAGTATTTTATTAATGAGTTACTACATATATGTTCCCAAAGTGGTATTCATATCCAGTATTCATTCCCCTACACTCCCCAGCAGAATGGTGTAGCGGAGAGGAAGAATCGGTCTCTCAAGGAGATGACCACCTGTATGTTGGAATCAAAGAAGTTGGCTGCAAATTTGTGGGATTAATCCATGCATGCTATAGCATATATTTAGAACAGAGTGACACACTCATCCATGAAAGGGAATACCCCTTTCGAAGCATATTTTGGACACAATCCAGATGTGTCGAATCTACGGGTGTTTGGGTCCACTGCATGGGCCCAAATTCCACTTGATAAAAAAGGGATTTGCAACCGCAAAGCATAGAATGTATTTTTATTGGATATACTGATGAATAAAAGGGTTTTAAGCTTCTATATATCAAAACAAAATATATCATCATTGAAAGGAGTGTCAAGTTCGATGAGCCTCTTTAGGAGGTAGAACTAGTGAAGGAGAAAACTGTTGAATTTCCTTCCTATTCTATTGAATATTTGGTTGATGCAATTGGGGGTGATGACCCTGATTTGGATCCTCTGATTTCTAATATCATTGTACAAAAAACATCAGATTTTGAATCAGAACCTGAATTAAAAAATAATCTCCCAACTTGGGCCCAATAGACACTCTCCTTCGCAGGTGATGACATTGGAAATCCGGATGATCCAAGGAGAACCCGGTCTGATTTCCAAAGAGAAGGTATTGTGATCTCTTTTCCTAATTATTTGTTGTCTGAATCTTGTTATTTTATGATAATTTCAGACCCTAATTCTTACTACCATGCTTGGAAGGATCCGAGATGGCAAGTTTCCATGGATGAAGAGATGAATTCTCTTTAGAAAAACACCACTTGGGAGCTAGTTTCTCTTCCTCCGGGGAGGAAATTGGTTCAATGAAAGTGGGTGTTTCAGAATAAGGTTTCTAATGATGGAAACACCTAAAAATATAATTCAAGGCTAGTGGAAAAAAATTTCTCCCAGGTCCAAGGTGTGGATTACCATGAGACTTTTGCACCGGTTGCAAAAATGGACCCCATCCGCCTAGTTTTGGCAATTTCTGCATCTAAGAACTGGGAAGTGCATCATATGGATGTTAAGTATTCCTTTATGCATGAATATATTCATGAGGATATATACATGAAGCATCCTGAGGGCTACATTTCTTATCCATCTTTTGTTTGCAAGCTAAAGAAGTCACTATATGGGTTAAAACATGCCCCAAGAGAGTGGTATTCCAAGATGGATGCCTTCCTTCTCTCGCAAAACTTCCAAAGGTGTAAATCAAATCCAAATGTGTATATAAAGAAGTATGATGGTAATTTTATTATTATTGTTTTATACGTTGATGACTTACCGATTACAGGTAGCACAGTTACTTATATTTTAGTCATCAAAACTGCTCTCCACAATGCATTTGAAATGAGCGATTTGGGGCTCTTGAAGCAATTTCTGGGGCTCGAAATTGAGAAAAATTCTGATGGGATAATGGTAAATCAGTACAAATACATATCATAAATATTATTAAATTTTAACATGGCTGAATGTAGGGCTGATCCATTCCCTTTCCTTTCAGGGATCAACCTTGAAAAAGGAAAAAGCATACCTCCCATGGATTGCACTATTTATCGACAGCTGATAGGTAGCTTGCTCTACTTGACTCATTCTCGGCCTAATATCTATTATGTCATGAATTCCATGTCAATATACATGCAGCAGCCTCATGATATTCATTGGAATGTAGCCAAGAGGATCCTCCAGTATATTCAAGGAACCAGGACCTACGACATTCACTATGCTGCAGACTCCAAGCTAGAGCTGGTTGGTTACATAGATTCCGATTGGGCGGGTGATTCTATTGATCATAAATATACTTCCAGATATGTCTTCATGTTTGTTGGTGGCCCCATTTTCTGGTCTATCAAAAATTAGGCCACCATAGCATTGTCTTCAGCGAGGTTGAGTATCGAGGAGCGATGAATGCTTGCATCCAAGCTGTTTGGTTGCAAGGAATTCTTTCAGAGTTTGATCTTGGTAGTATTTTGTCCACTATCCTTTTTTGTGAGAATAAAAGTGTTATTAAGATAATCACAAATCCAGTTACTAGGCAGAGGACCAAGCATGTAGAGATACACATGCACTATATCATGGAATTAGTGCATGACAGGACCATAATTATGCAATAATGCCCGATTGATGAGCAGATTGCAGACATCTTCACCAAGAGATTTTAAAAAAATAAGTTCACTTATCTCTATTCATTGTTGGGGGTGAGTTCATTAGGGTGATCAAACTAATTTCAGTGTTCAGCTTGAGGGAGGGTTTTTCCCACTAGGTTTTCCCTCTTTTCCTCACTTAAATTTATTTTTGAGCATTGTTTTGAGTTTCATTATTGTACATGGTGACTTATGGCCTTAGTTTGTAGGGCCCTATAATTTCATGCACTTTATGTTTCTACTTCTCCTGAGTATAGCTTAAGGGGGGATGTTGGAGACATTTACCCACCATGCACACTTAATATGGTCAACTTGGCCTTGTTAAACCACTATCATAAGTTTTATTGACTTAATTGGCATCACAGGAGCACTATATGACATCAACATGAGCACACCCACTCCTACCTTCAGTCAAGGAGGCCAACTAAGCCTTCTCCTTCATTTAGGGAGGCTAACGGGAGCACTCCGAGAGTGATATGAGTGTCATAAATGCACCTAATTTCTAACTGATGGTTACAATCAGTTAAGTTGAGTGGTGAAGGCACCTCCATTCATTATATTGATTATTTTATTAATATTTAATGAACTGGAGTCAATAGGGGTGCCTCCAACCACCTCTAATGGCTAGTTTGACTTCAGTTAACCTCATCGGGGCTCATTGGGGTTAATGATGCGCTACCACTTGTTGATTGGCATGCAGTGACATGTGTCTAAGCTACTTTCAGTTAGGCTCAGTCATTCATTGCACTCCGACTTCAGTTAGGACTCAGTTGAGTCAACATGACTTGATCAGCTAGTTAACTAGTATGTTTACTATGGCTTACAGTCAGTTAAGCTACACCCACTCACTCAATTCGAATGGCCTCCTTGGTAGTTTGAATTGTCTTGGCATTCATGCATCTTGCATGACCATTGTATTGTATTACTCATTCTTTATTGATTATACAGAGCTGCAACTTCTATTGCAACACCATTATGCCATTTTCATGCTTAATTGTCTGAAATCTCCTATGAGACTATGTTTTAGTCCCTAGATTATTGTGACAGATTAATACCTGGGATCTGCATCTTGCACCAGATCTAAGATCGATGATCGGGAAATGTTTTGTGAGAAATTGATGATGCAGATTGAAATTGAAGAAAAGGATGTGTAGAAGAGGGTGTTTGATTTCAGATCAATGGTCAGTAGATAGGCCACACAAAATCGACATTGCAAAAAAATTCATGCAAAAAAGGATGTGTCAAAGGCAGAAATTGGAAATCGTAGAATGATATCTAGAAAATCACATATCCAATATCTGATTTTCTTCTCAGATCAACGGTCATGGAGAGCTCAAAGAATATCAATGGTGTGGATTGATTGGTGCAAAAGCTGTCTTGTGGAACCAGAACTACAGAACCAAGAGTGCGAAAACTCTGATTTGTTGAAGAAATAAAATTATGGAAGAGCCGAGTTGTAGAAAATGACAATTATGGAAGAAGTCAAATGATGAAGATATGTTGCATAAACTCATGACTACTCGGCGATTGGACTTCTTGTCTATCATAAGGCATCGAACGGTTTGATCAGTTATGGAAATGAACCATCAGGCATACAAAAAGGTAAAGGGTTTAAGGACAAATATGTATAAAAGAATGTGCATGATCAATGGATGATAGCTCTCTCTATGGGCAGAGAAGTTGGTGTATGGATTGTCGTCAAAGTGGGGATTGTAGAATGACAGAGGACTCTGAGCTCTTCCAAGAATATCCAGAACATAGATAATGAGGGGAACCAAGATGCATAAGAAAATCCAGAAATAGAATAGAACAGAGTTGGTATGCATTTTTATATATGTTTTTTCTACATATTGTATTGAACATGTTTTAAGTCTAAGAAACAAGGGTGATAGGGTGGTGCTAGGAAAAACATGTTGTCTTCTCTGTACAAGTTGAAGCCTGTACAAGTGAAAGTTGGTGCTTTCACTTAGTTGTAGTTGGAGAATGTTATTTTAATGGGTTCTAGAAAATCATGAGGGTTGGTGCTCTCTACAAGAAGGATTTTGTAAAACATAGGTTGCAGCCTCTTTTGAGTAGGTGCTCAAATAAAAATGGGTATTTTTCTGTCTCTATCATGTGTGTGAATGATAATCTTCATCTCTTCTATTATACTTTCTACATTATCATAACTATAAATATGTAATCATTAATAAGGGTTTAAATATTGAAAATGGTTTAAGCTTTTGAAATAACTGATTCACCCTCCCTCTTAGTTATTTGAGTAATTTCAGCATATGTTTGGTGGCTATGTCCAGTATTGGGTTCGAATAACATGGATCTACTTTGGATGTTCTATAGCCATGTTTCATCTTTTTAAATCATTGATCATGGATCTACAATGTAGTCTTGGTATCTATGACATGGTCATCTTCATGGATCTGCAGTGGATTTTTCCACAGCCATGATTGAGTAAGATAATTCAGTTACTAGTCTTATGTCAGTTGTGTGCTCATCTCTCTTTTCCTCTGATACCAGATTGGTGTCTAAAAAGGTATTTTAACTATCACCTCCTTCTAACTTCATACTTTGAGGGGAATTCTGTTTCACCTAAAAATATCCACTTATGCCTTAGCACCTTTCAAAGCACTTGGCCAGGGATTCTCTTGGTGGTTTTTTTCCGCTCTTGGGTAGGCTAGCACACTTTCTCCCTTATGACAGATCGTTAGTGCGTGTTGCACATTGGCATCAGGTGTTTCCAATGCCTTTACCCCGTTCACAAGAAGTGTTAGCGCATTTACCGTATTTGCAAGAAGTGCCAATATACTTAAAATGGGAAAAATCAAGTTTCAAGAAGCTTCCATACAAAATCCCTCGTGGGGATGATTCCTATCAGCTGGAGAGAGGTGGAATTAAACCTCCTCGACCATAAGGATCATCCCCTATAATTTTCCTAAATAATATCATCCCATGTGAGCCTCCCTTAGCCTATAAAAGAATCCTTCATGGACGGAGTGAGGGGAGACCAAGGAGAGCATCCTTATGCTGTTGGATTGAAGTCTAGTGTAGATTCAAAGAAGAGTGAGTTAGTGTGAGAAAAGAATTTGTTGTGAGAGAAGAGCTTATTGTGAGTGTGTGTCAAAGATATGGTGGAGACAAAGTTGTCAACATCAAGGCTTTGGTTGTAGCTTTACCTTCTTATTTTATTAATACAAAAGTGTTCCCCTTTCCCATATTTGATTTGTATACATGTTAATCATTTATTGTTAGACTCCTTGATCACTAACATGGATTTTTAGTTTATCTAGTTACTCTCATCTTGTTGTCTTTTTTTCTTATGTTTCCTTGCAGATACTCTGGATCGTGGAAAGAAAATCGGAACGAAGACTAGGAGATTCAGATCTAAGGTAAGAGAGTCACTTTATCCAAGTAGATTAACCATCCAGGGAGATGATATATTGCTATGTTGTTTTGTTCCAGACTTGTACCATACAAACTAGAAGAATAAGCGGTGTCCACATCGGTTGAATAATTCCTTATAACGCCATGGATTCCTTTGGTCACCCATGTTTGACATTTGTTTAAACATAGTCAACCATGGTTGACTTTACAATCCATGTTTGACTTTAGAACTACGTGGTCATAGATCACAATGCAACATGAAATTTTCTAAACATCGAATGGTGCATTACTAGTGTGTCACATCTTGGAATTTGTTGTAATGCTTCATAACCCTTGGCCAATGTCACAATGTGACATAAATCTTGAAGAACACCACAATGCAACACAACCCTTGATAAAACATCACGATGCAACATAACCCTTGATCAGTGTCGAATGTCACATTAGTCATGTGTCACATATTTGGTCTTGTCGGCATATAACACACATTGTAGGGAACCATGGATGACTTTGGTCAACCATATTTGACTTTAGTGTTACCATAGTCAACCATGGCTGAATTTAGCAAGCCATCCTTGAATTTAGAACCACATGGCCATAGTTCACATTGTAACCTGAAATTTTCTAAACATGTAATGTCACATTATTAATGTGTCACATATTGGGAATTATTACAATGTAACATAATGCTTCACTAATGTCATAATGTGACATAACACTTGATGAACATCGCGATACAACATAACCCTTAATGAACATCACAATGCAACATAACCCTTGATAAACGTCACAATGCGACATAAACCTTCATGTATGCCAAATGTCACATTATTCATGTGTTGCATCTTTTGTTGTGTTGACATTTACCGAACACTATAGTGAACCATAGTTTACTTTCGTAAGTCAACCATGGTTGACTTTAGAGAGGAATGTTTGACTTTAGAACCATGTGGCCATAGTTCACAATGCAACATTAAATTTGCTAAACATCAAATGTCATATTATTAATGTGTCACATCTTGGGTATTGTCTCAATGCAACATAACCCTTTACGAGTGTCACAATGTGACACAAACCTTGATGAATTTCACAATGCAACATAACCCTTGATAAACATCATAATGCGACACAACCCTTGATGAAAAATGGATGTCACATTATTCATGTGTTGCATCTTTGGTTGTGCCGACATATACCACCACAACATATA
>LPNX011037569.1:208778-234379 GCA_001517045.1 Pseudotsuga menziesii | reverse complement strand
ATATGACTTAAATTTGAATTATATATATATATATATATAGACTTATAGATAGAATGTATTAGGAACAATACAACCAATTTGAATTAAAAAAACATAGATACTCTTAACTTCAATTTAAGAAACCCCAAAACTATGGTTGGATCACTAAATTAGGTAAACATTCATGAAGATTCAGAACTCTAAGCATTTATTAATATTCATAACCCCTCGTGATAGCAACTTCTACAATCCTACGTTGATTGATGAGAGGATCGATCAATCAATTATATCTACTTTCATCCAAACTTGATCTCCTTCTCTAGATCTGTTTATAACTTCTATAGCTTCGTCCTCCATGCAGCTCTGCAAATTTGTTCATCCGGGGCATCGATCCAAGGTTTTACGCAACAACCATATCATTTAATCAAGAACCCATACTGTCACATCTTTGGCATTTTTCACAATGTAGAATAACCCTTCACCAATGTTGCAATGTGACTTTTGGTGAATCATTCTTGACTTGGTGGAATTTTGTTAAGTAAGGTTGACCATGGACAATTTAACTATTTTAAGTGCAAATTTGATAAGGTTAACCATGTTTTCATATGGTTAACCCTGGTTTGAAAGTGTTTGAATATAGTTGTCCATGGTTCATTAGTTAACCATGGTTGACTTTAATTAATTATGGATGTGTTTTAGTGAACCATGCTTTCCTTTTGTACTTATGTGTATTATGGTTGAATGGTTTTGATACATTACATCATTCATTTGTGTAGCAATAATGATAGGGTTTTATATCCGCTACTATTGGAATATAATTGATGTTCATCTAGATTGATATTAAATATAATATTAAAGATAAATGTATTAGGAGTATGATGCTAAAAGTGCTTTGATAAGTAGAATTCTAGGTTAGATTTTTAAATATAAATAAGAGAAGACAGTATATATGTTATTATACTAAGATGGAACATATACTTCAAAGTTAATTTGCAATTTTCAAAAGCATTAATGCATTTGATATTATTGTCTTCATTTATTGTTATTTTAATTTTTATTGTATTTGAAATTTTCTTCTTTTGTTGTTATTTTAATTTTTATTGTATTTGAAATTTTCTTTATTTGTTATTATTTTAATTTTTATATGAATATGAATACGATTTTATTTATTTTTATTTTTAGTATGTTTGATGTTATCTTTATTAAATTTAATGTATTTAACATTGTTATAAAATGCAATATATTTGATATTGTTATTTGTTGTTATTTTAAATTTTTTAATATTGATATATTTGATTTTATCTTTAAAAAAAATTATGATATTAATGTATTTAACATTGTTTTTAAAGTTAATTTGCAAGTTTAAAAAGCATTAATGTATTTAATATTTTTATTTATTTATTGTTATTTTAGTTTTTAATGTATTTGGCATTTTCTTTGGTTGTTGTTATTTTAATTATTATATGAACATGATTTTAATTATTTATATTCTTTATAAAACTTAATGTATTTGATATGGTTAAAAAATATAATAAATGGTAGCATATTTGATAATGAAATAATATATCCATATAATAAGTAATAAATAGATTACCTAAAATCATTCTAATAAATTATTTATTTTTAGATTACTCGTAAATAAAAAAATACATGTATAATAACATATACATGATTCCAATTCGTATTGAAGCGAGCTATGAACGGAAGGACGCGGCTCTGAACCGCGGCTAGGGTTTCTCTAGTCGCCTCCTCTCGTCGAGCAAATCGTCTCCTGCCTACTGCGTTTTGCTGCTACTACGTTGGGCTTGTGGGTTCGGCTCTTCCCGATGGCTCAAGGTTTTCCTGGTTATGGCTTCTCATGACCAGCTTCTGGCCTTCAAGGCCTTAGTTCAAGCAGTCGCCCCTCCGGCAGCCTCTTAGGCCCCCTCCAATTTTGTGAAGAATATAGAAGAGATCCCCTCTCTAGAGTTCTCTCCTTAAAATCCATGTCAAAAAGCACCCATCCTCTTAGAGAAAACCCTCATCGGTAATTTTACAGGGTTGTGGCCCAGTCCTAAGGCGGTGGAGCTCTGGATTGCAGAACATTGGAACCCTATTTTGCAAGGACAGGTCTCTCTCTTTGCAGCTGGTAGGGGGTATTTTGTTTTCTTGTTTTTGAATAAAGAAGAACAAGATATAGTCTTTCGATCGCGCCCCTACTTCATGGGCTCGAGAGGGTTGTTTTTAGCTCGTTGGACTCTAGGGTTTAACCCAGAAGCAGAGATTACAACTGCTCTAGTATGGGTAAGACTGCCAAACCTCCCACTTCATCTTAAAAGCACTCTTGTGGACATTAGTAATAAGCTAGGGTGCTACCTAGATAGTGTAGATCCAAAAGGGGGTTAGTTCAGATGTGCATGCATTTGTATAGAGGTAAATCTAGAAAAAGGGCTTCCAGAGGCCCTAAAGATTACTTTAGGATATTGGAGTCACATCCAAGAATTGGAATATCACCAGATTCCATTCAAATGCAAATTTTGCTATGTTTACGGCCACTTCACCAAAAGCTTCCACAAGCTTGCAGAATCACAGAAAACAACAACTCCTCCTGCTCCCAAAGATACAGAGTTCCAAACGGTCATCAATAGACGACGACCCCCTTGAAGAAAGGAGCCTCAAGCCTCACAGCACAAGGGCTCATCTCAAGATCCAAAAAGTTTGCAAGAACTTGAAGATCCAGAATTGGAAGTAGTAGATGACCAAGCGCAGGTTGTGCCTTCTGGCCCCTCGAAGACAGTTCTTGCCACTCCTTCCGCGAAAGAAGCTTCTCCAAGACCTGCTCCTCTTGATTCCCCTCAAACGTCAAGTCATGAGGCTCCAACCCAAGTAGGATTGGCATCCTTAGTCCCTTCATCTGGGTCAGAGGGAAACTCTGATTCTGAAGACTTTACAGCCCCTTCTCCTCCCCTCACCAGAGGGCGAAATACCAACAAAGAACGCAAGGAAAAGGAAGCGGCCTCAAACATTTTCTTGGGCTCCCAGAAATGATTGGACCCTTTCAGTAAGGGGCATCTCGCCTCTCCTTCCATTTAATTATTTGCTTCTGCTCTTTTCTCTGCTTACAATTCGTGAGAGTTTACTCTTGTAAGCATTCGTTTTTTCTCGAAAAAGCTCTAGAAGCAAGTGGGATCATTCTCCCAAAGTATTCATAAGAAGGCTGATCCTCTTTCATCTGCACTTCCCCCTTTGTAAGCTTGGCTGGGCTACAACCTTTTTAAACTAATACAATTTATACAATTTTTACCCGTTTCTGTTTTAAAAAAAAAAGAAAACATATACACGATTCCATGTAATAATGATAAAGTATTCATATAATCACTAATAAATAGATTATTTAAAATCATGCTAAATGAATTATTTATTTTTAGAGTACTCATAAATATAAATATAAATAAGTAACTTTAGATTAATAATTAACTTTATTTTTTTAATTATATATAACACTTATTTAACACTTGAATTACTCTTTCTGTAGTAGAGAAATTATACCAATTTGCATAACAAAAATTTAATGATTAAATTTTTATATAACAAAAACCTAACATCTTAGAAGTACCCTATATATTATATTTTCAAAATAGAAATATATATATATATATAAATAAATAAATAATAATAATAATTTTTTCATGTTTATCTGAAGAAACATCACGAAATGAGAAATAATATTTATCTATCTTTTAACAAAACTCAGGTGGTTCATCATTCTTTTGCTTTCGTGTAAGGGAGACTTGGATAGTTAAAAAAATATGTGTCCTTTATCCTCTGGATTTTCATTCATTTGAGATTACACATGAATATGCAAGGGGTTTGGTGAAAGTGTAACAAATGACCTTATAAATGTATAAATCAAAATCAATATAAAATTATGTAAAATGAATTAATTAATTATTGTTATGTTTTTCAACATATTATATATATAAAAGATATTAATCTTATAATGACACCATTAACTAAATAAGAAAAGTTACCCAATTCCATTGTGAGGAGGTAGATATAATTCATAAAATATAAAACCAAACACATTTTAACAAGTGATATTTATTCTCATTGTGAGGAGATAGATATAATTCATAAAATAAAAAATCAAACACATTTTACCCTTTGGACTAAGTTAAAAATATTCATCTCTCCCTCATTATAAGAAGAGATAGATATAATATAATTCATAAAATACAAAATCAAACGCATTTTACCCTTTAGACTAAGCTAGTAATATTCATCTCGCACGTTGTTTTTTTCTTCCTCATTAGCTTCAGGTTATAATTTTTATTTTGAATTTTTTATCATATATTTGTTTTAATGGGGTCGTTGTTAGTATTTAAGTGCTTTTGTTATATTGTTTAATCTGCATTAGTTATAAAGATTAAATATTGAATTCTTCAAAATGAAATGTAAAAAATATTAACTATATTAAGCAATGAAAAAAAATCATACTTACTCAATAACATGACCTTAGCTAAATTAATCATTAACTAACTTACATTATTTTATGTGTTTATAAATATATAGCCTAACTTACATTATTTTTTTTATGTTTATAAATAAATAAGCTAAGTTGTTTATATATATACACACACATCACATTAAAGAGTAAATATATATGTAAGGACATGGGTGGTAGGAGGGGGAGGGATTCTCATTAATCTTAATGGAATTCAGGAACATGTGTACTCTTGGGAATTAGGTAATGAAACTAACAATGTTGCAAAATATTTGGCTCTCTGGAAGGGCGTCTTTGGAGCTCGAAGACAAGGAATTTCAGAACTTACATCTACCAACTCACTACCGTCCCAGCTTAACCTTCATCAGCTACTTAGAAGGACTCAACACCTCTCCAAATTGTTTTGGAAGATTGACTATTTCCATGTCTTAAGAGGATTAAACGAACAAGCTGACCTTGCATCCAACGTTACAGCTTCCTTAAGAAAAGGGTCGTTGGTTTTGAATGGGGCTAGATCCCTTTGCCTTATCCCATAGGACCATGGGTAAGGGAACTAGGGGTCGAGACCATTGCTTCCCACGTGGCTCCCACATGTCATGTCTCCCATCATGCATGCTCGTGGTAGAGGGAAGGAATTGTGTTGGCATGTGCGTTGGCATGCGGCAATTAAAAGTTCACCTCCTCGGTTTTGTCCGCAGAAACAGATCATCAGCCCGTACATGATGTTTGAAGTGCTCTTCGTTTTGAATCATCTTGGATTTCCTCCTATGTTCCATCCCCAACATGTGAATGGTGTGATGGGTATGCCCGGGATCATGTAATTATTGTGCATGCTGTTAAATTTATCAGACTTGTAGGAATTTGCAGCACTCTACACCATCCACTATGGAGGTTTGGTTGGATGTTTCTTACTTGTGGCTTCTTCAGGAAATATGGATTCCTCTTCAGAATCGTCTGCTTCTTCTGCCCTGGCTCTCTCGATCATTGTTGAGTTGTGGGAAATCAGGAGGAAGCTCAACAGGAATAAGAGTTATTTGAAACAAATTGATCATGAAGGTGGAAGGTGTCTAGAATCGGTAGATAGATATCTCTCCCACCTGTATGAGGAATTCTCAGAATCTATATCTCAGTCTGAAATTGCGATGACCAAGATGATAGCAGCGTTGGAAGTGAAGTTTGATAAATTGGAGCTGGCAGTGGCTAAAATGGCAGCTGGTGATGGAGTAGCAGCAGTAACAGACTTTGGTCAGCATGGTGGCGTTCAAGGAAAGTAGTAGGTTCCCATGGGAGCTCTCCTTTTTTGAAATGTTGCTTTCAACAATAGTATTATCAATGTTCTCTTTGTGCAAAGAAACTGAATCTATATGTATAATCAGCAGAATTATTAGTCTTTCACTAGTGGATTCTTCCTGTAATGGATAGTCTCTGAACTTTGTAGAAAATTTCTATGTGGTTACACTAGTGTTCGATTAAGAAAAATATAACTATTCTTGTATATATAAACATTTATGCAATATATATATATAAACATTTAAGCATAAATATGTCACAAATAAATAAATCCATGTACTAAGTATTAACATGACATTATATGTATAGTGAGTGAACTCCTCACTATATATATATATATATATATAATTCTTTTTCAAAAAGAAAGCTTCCTTATTACAATGTTTTAAAATTAATTCAACAATAAACAAATTAATTTAAACCGTCGTAATAATAAAATCATATATTAAATCATATGTATATAATTATGGAGCGGCTTGCTTTCCTACAACATTGAATAAGATTTTATCAAAAGGAATTTCTCTCAATAGATATCCTTCCTATCTTTTCCAGGTATTAAATAAGTATATAAATATATATATCAAAAGTTGGAGTTTGCTCTTATGATTGAATCCACAGAAAAACAAAAACAAATGACATTCCAATAAAATTGCACTCTTTCTTAATCCACATTATAGATAAAGGGTAATGTATAATCAACAAAGAGGTCAATTTTCTAAAGAGATACCGTGTACTCTCTTTCCTCTCAAAGCATTCAATAGACATAGGGTTTAAACATTAAACAATAGGAATGCATCAACCCAAAAAAAAATCAAATGTCTTAAAATAATTATGGATTACACCACAACAAAATGCATACCCAGAAAGGGGAGCAAGCGACTCTATGGAAATATAATGCAGAAAACTCTTGGCTCTTTAAGAACCTTCATATATACTTGCAGGCAAGGATTCCATGAGCATCCAGACGCTAACATGGATACCTTGGAACTGAAGGAGAACATGGAAAAAATAAAGTAGTTAGTTCAAAACACAATAGAGAGAAAACAAATACAAATGCAGAAGCCACTTAGAGCATGGACCTTAGGTTTCCAATAGAGTCGTATCAAATATACACCACTTTTCCATAACTTGACCTGAAATCCATGGAGAATAAAGACATGTTTAATAATTCTAAAAATAAAAAAGTGATAAACTAAACAACAAAATCTCTGCAATAAAATGCATAAAAAATGGCTTTGTTGCACAATTACAAAATATAACTGAAATCTCCTTCCGTTTTTTCACCATTTTAGAGAATGATGAATGCAGGCTATTTCGCCTCGAGATCCCTTCGGAATGAAAATTTATTCCAAAGGTCTTGGCGGTGGAAATTCAATCGACGTAATGTTTTCTGCAAGCTATTTAGAAAACATTATCTTAGCTATTTATTTCTGGGAACATTTATTGCAGGGAAAACATGCTTGTAATTCGATCGACAATGGGAAATTGCTGCGATGAAAACTCTTTTCCAACAACAATGAACTCCAAATTTTGAATGTGTTGAAATCCTTAAAATGC
Organism: Pseudotsuga menziesii; assembly: GCA_001517045.1. Lineage (NCBI taxonomy): Eukaryota > Viridiplantae > Streptophyta > Pinopsida > Pinales > Pinaceae > Pseudotsuga > Pseudotsuga menziesii. Next base: position 227,070 of record LPNX011037569.1, on the reverse strand, counting down.
AATACCTGAAAAAACAGACGAAACTGTTAAACGAAAGGAAAAAATAGGCAGAAAAACAGAACATGACTTCTTGCAGGAAACTCTACCTCGAATGGAAATGGTGAGGGCGACCTCTTGGAAATACATGGTAATCGTTATGCACGCCCTATATATTAAAGATTTAAAATGTAGTTGCGGGTGTATGGAGCACACGACCGTCTCTCCACACGTCTTACATTTCAGGATGCCCATCTCTCCACACGTCTTAAAGTTTAATTGAACTTCCGAATTTCAAGACGTTATCCCTCCAGGCAAGAGCTATCGATTGAGCTGCACAACAGGTTTTATGACCATTGGATCTCAAGCAGCTTAAGATTCAACGATCATCAATGTTACTGTAATGCTCTGCAGCTAAATGGATAGCTCTTGCCATCCCTCCAGATACCAAAAGCGTGGGATCACTACCACACGAGCTCTAGCTCCACTGGATAACAACCACACAAACTTCACAAACTCGGCATGAAATCTACCAATCATTCCAACCAAAGTCCATTTATTCTGTTGGGTAATTAATTAAGCAAAAACCCATCCTTACGAAAAAATTGTACTGGATAACGGCCACACAAACTTCCCAAATTCGGCACGACATCCACCAATCATGCCATGCAAAGTCCATTTATCAAAACGCTCATTTGTTAAGTAATTAATTAAGCATTAACCCATCCTAACGACAAAATCAGACGATGATGGAAAGGATCCAGACTTTACACTTGTCAAGCCAGCGTTGATCTTGATGATCCACTAGATCAAGTACAAATCCCAAATATGAGATATATACGCCGATCCTATCGGCGTAATTAAAATATTAAGATTTTTAAGATTAAAATATTTATGATATTTTATTATGATTTATTGTGATGGAGGACTAATAGATTTACACATTAAAATACAAAGATCAATGACTATAAAATCTGCTTAATATTTGATTATGGTTGAGTGTGGGAGAGGATTTATAGATTTACTAATTCACATATTAAGATTAGTATTATTAAAATATTTATGATATTTGATCATGGTTGAGTATGAGGAAGATTAGTAGATTTACAAATTAAAATTTTAAGATTAATAGTATTAAATTATCTACTATATTTGACTATGGTTAAGCTTGGTCAATCATTATTGTTAATATTTGTGTGTTTATGGATATTGATTATGGTTGAGTGTGAGGAAGATTAGTAAACTTACAAATTAAAATATTAAGATTAATAGTATTAAAATATCTATGATATTTGACTATGGTTAATCACGGTTAATGATAATTGTGTGTCGTTGACCATGTTTCATGTTATGGTCGACCACGGTTAGATGAAGGGCTATCATGGTCAACTTTTGTTCATAATGGTTATGCATGTTCCATTGTGTGTGAGCATGTTTGAATGTCATTAACCATGTCTGATTATCCTTGGCTATGGTCAACAATAATAGACTGGGGGTTTTTGTGGTTGACTTTAGTTAACCATGATTGACTTTGGGTACCCATGGTTGACTATTTTTTACCATGGGTGACCAAGGTTGACTGTTTTCCCATATTTAATGATGGTTGACTTAGATTAGACAACTATGTGATGTACCTTACCATCGTTCATCTTCATTGACTATGGCTTAACCTTAGTCAAACATCTCCAAACATGGCTGGCTATGTTTGACCAAGTGTAACACCCCAGTTTTGACCCCGTTTGCATTAAATGTATATGATGTTTATATTGTAATTAATCATGGTGTGGAGCTAAATGAAAAAGCCCCACCATTGATTTATCGTTTTATGTTTCAGCGATTAAAATCGATGTCGATGGTATTTCGTGCTAGCTAGGTACATTATAATTTTGGACATCATGTAAATATGCAATTTAATTAAAAACCCACAACCAACGATGTCAATGCAACAAATAATGAGATGGGGGCATGATTTCCTAAGGATAAGGGGGGGATTTTTAACCTTGAGCCATTGGGGAGAACCCATGAAAACTGTCAACTACCCATTTCTTGTCATTTTTCCCCAATCATTTATTTCTACCAGAATTTGGTTGAGGTAGTTATTGCATGGGAATGGGAAGAGTATGGGAAAAAATTCGAATTGGGAAGACCACCCATTTTTGAAAAACATGTTCTGATTTCATGGGAAAGAAAACACCCAAAAACGTATGCCCATTCTCTTAGGCATTCATGTTTCCATCTTCCCTCACGTTTTGGGGAGCGGCTGGACATTTTTTATCCATCCTTCATTCACGTGGAGCGGGGGGGGTGGCAGTTCAACCTTCTTGGGTTTTTATCCTTCACATTTTCAGTGTGAGTGGAAGCCTATTTTGTTGTATTGACATTGTGGTTTTCTATGTGTGCATATTTTTCCTTGGTCTGAACTGGTTTGGAGTGGAAATGGGTCTAAACTAGCTTGATAAACCTAGTGTAGGAAGGAACCTCACAAATAGATCTAGAGGGGTTGGTTTTCTTCTTTGCACACCCTGAAAAACACTCGAATGGAAGGCATATCCTGAGGGACTATGTAGAAGAGAAGGGGATTCTTCCTTGTGTTGGGTGTGTAGATGTTTTAGGAGCCAACCCGATCTAGTACAGGTGTCCATAGCTCAGTGGTTGATCTCACTAGCTTAGTAGTTCAAGCTTTCCATCTCCTTTATAGCCTGATAAATCCATCTGTTAGTTGGCTTGGACGGTACTTAATGTGAATGTTGGCTTAATTGACTGTAGCCTGATAAACCCAATAGTGAGATGGCTTGGATGTGTGGCCTGTTAAACCCATATGTTAGTTAGCTTAGCTAAGTAGCCTATTAAACCCATATGTTAGATGCCTTGGATGATTAGTCTGATAAACCTAGCAGTATATTGGCTTGTTTCTTTGCAGCCTGATAAAACCAATTGTGTTGGCTTGGCTGAGTTTTGTTGTATCCTTGGCTATGTGTGAGTCTACTAGTGTTCCCTTATTCCTTGTGGGAATCATGCCCAGCTCGGGGGTGGCAGTGCTGCTGAGAGATTGATGAGCACACTAGCCTAGGTTTGGGTGGGCGTTGTAGCAACATAGCTGGTTGCAGGACAAGCTTCCTTCAAAGATAAGTATCTCTGTGTTAATCTCTACATTTGCATTTGCTTGATGAAATATGATGAACATGTTTGATGTGTTGAATGGATGAATTTCTTTTGCTGTATAATTGAAATTATATGCATCTGTGTATGTTTTCTTTCAATCCATTTTTAAATTACATTTTGGGGATTATATTTTCAGATTGGTGATGACCTGAAGGACCAAATCTGCCCAAGACTTCTGTTAATAGGTTGAATTTCCTTCCGCAGCTTGTGGGATGCGAAAATGTGCTTTTGTAAATTATCTTCCCCGCAAATTTCCTTCTGCACCTCTCCTCTCCACAACTTGCGGGATGCGGGATGCGAGATGCGGCTTCACAGATCTCTATTTCCACAACTTTCCTTTCTGCAACAGTCTATTCCACATGCGGGATGTAGCTTCACAGATCTATATTTCTGCAACTTTCCTTTCCGTAACGGTCTATTTTGCATGCGGGATGTGGGATGCGGGATCGCAATTTCCATATTTCCCCGATTTTGCAAACTCAATATTTTCACACAGTTGATTCTTGCGGGTTGATTGTCACCCGTTGATTGTTCTCAGATGCAGAATAGATTGTGACCATCGATTTCCATCACCATTTTTCTCCGTCGTTCGATCTCCTCTGAGATCTTTCTTCATAGATCGTCGAATTGATCACTGACAGGATCAATTTCTCTCTTATTGGGAGGTTAGAGAATTTATACACAGACTTGAATAAAGTGAACCCAAGATGAATTCATGTCATTATAGATTTATACAAAAAGAAAGAATCGAGAATCCATCAAAATATATATAGAATTCAATGAACTTCGATATGGATGCTCCTGTGTCAATTATGTAGAAAAAATTCTCGCGTTCTCTCTCTAGTGGATGGGAGGGGACATGACAGTGCGGTATCAGATTTCATGTTGCAGCATGGGTCTCAATGGGCCATGAAGAGCAGCGATAGATGAAATATTACCCTTTGTGTTCAACAGAGAAAGTCAACAGGTTTTCAGCAGGGATTGTAGGGGCCATAAAGTTGGTAAATGGTTTTACTTCTGATATCATTATGCATCTAACAAATTTTGTTTATTAACACATTTTGCAGAATTATAGTCACCTTCAAAGGCAACATTCCAGATAGTGCAGTTCGGTAAAGTTGGTTTCGCTGAGCCATGAGAACCAACATGTATGATGATGCACAGAACCCCAATGAATGTGAGGGAGATGCTATGGGGGGAAATGTGCGAATTGGAAATACCAAGACATATTCTAATGGGAGGAGGTTTCAAGGTACTCCCCTGGATTTTGCAGCCACCATGAGAAGCCTAAGGGTGGAGATGCAAAGTTACAGAAAAGATAATGAAATATTGGTTAAGGCTCAGGAGGAGCAGAATCGACTGAATGCAGCCATGTTGCAAATTTTGACAGACATCTAGAGGCAAATGAACTCCGGAGACCGAACAGTAAGACTAGAAGCAAGTAAGAGCACTATTAGAAGAATAAAGAGATTTCCTAGTGGGTCATTTGACTCTGAAGGATCCACTAGTGGTTCAAGTTCTTCTTCTCATGAGTATACGAGAAAGAGGCACTACCACAACTGTTCACGTGATAAATTTAAGAAGGAAAGGCCTCCTACCTTTAATGGTGAGATAAAGAATGGTCAAGAAGCTGAAGCTTGGCTTCTTGGGATGAGCAAATATTTCCAAGTCCAAGACTACTCTCAAAATATGAAGGCTAGAGTAGCGATCTTCAATTTGATTGGAAGAGCATCCATATGGTGGGAACACTTCAGACAACTGAAAAATATTACTGAAAGGAAGATTATGTGGAAACAGTTCTAGAAATATTTCAACCAGAAGTACCTCTCTCATAGGTACTATGATGATAAGAACAAAGAATTCCATGAGCTAAGATTGGGACAGCAGACCATGGAAGAGTATGAAAACAAGTTGTTGGCACTATTGAGGCATGTCAGGTACATCAAAGATGAAAAAGTGAAAATCGAGCATTCCCTGAGTGGATTTTCTCATTCTTACAAAGACAAAATTGAGTTTTATGAACCTATAACTTTGGAAGAAGCGATAAGGAAAGCTAAGTATTTCTATGAGAAAATAAAAAGAAAACCTGATTATCATAAGACATGGAAGGACGAGAAGAATGAGAAGTCTGACCAAAGGAAGAAAGGTTTCAAACCATCTAACTTCAGGAATCAATAGAAGCAGGCATACCAAGTTGAGAAGCAGCCAACTAGAGTGGTGGGAGAAAATCCAAGAGATCAACAATAGAACAGAGAACCGCTCTAATGTTGGCCATCTTACAACCTCCAAGAAGCAAAAACAGTGGTTCAAGTAGTAGGGGTTGTCCCTAGGATTTATGCAGCACTGGAGGATCGCCAGGAAAATCACCAGTAAACCATGGTTGAAGTTGTCCGAGTTCTACTCACAGTTACATTACTCCTAGAGTAGTGGAGATTTATGCTTTTAAGAAAGTAAAGCATAGAAAATATTGGTTAGTTTAACTAGCCACTGGAACTAAGAAAAAGGTTAGTGAAGTGGTAGAGAAATGTCCATTAGTCATGAATGGATTGGTCACTTGTGTTGATTTGAATGTTCTACCACTTGGTTCCTATGACGTTCTCATTGGAAATGATTGGTTAGAAGCTCGTGCAGGGTAAATATTGACTGTTACAATAAGAATTTTGAATGCATGGATGAAGAAGGGAACCCAAGAGTTGTAAGAGGCATTCCAAAGGTGATTTTGGTTAGGCGTATTTTAGCAACGTAGCTGAAGAAGTTCTGTAGGAAGGTTTCCAGTTGTATGTAGCTCATATTTTGGAGGCAACAGAGAATGAAACTCTTAGGTTTGAGGACATTCATGCATTACTCTTAGGTTTGAGGACATTCATGCATTGCAAAAATTCGCAGATGTGTTTCCTGATGATATTTCAGTGCTTCCTCCAAAGAGGTACATTGATTTCACAATTGAACTTGTACCAGGAGTAGCACCAATGTCCAAGACACCCTACAGGATGAGTACACCAAAAATTCTAGAGCTAAAGATGAAACTGCAAGAGTTTTTGGAGAAGAAGTATATCAGGCTGAGTGTGTCTCATTGGGGAGCACCAGTTATGTTTGTGAAGAAGAAAGATGGTACACTCAGGTTGTGTATTGATTACAGATAACTAAACAAAGTCAATGTGAAGAACAAATATCCTTTTCCTAGGATTGATTACCTCTTTGATCAAATGAGAGAAGCAAAGGTATTTTCCAAGATTGACTTGAGGTCTGGTTACCATCAGGTAAGAATCAAGGATGAAGACATTCATAAGACAGCCTTCAGAACAAGGTATGGACATTATGAGTTTGTAGTGGTACCATTTGGTCTCACGAATGCACCAAATACATTTATGTTCCTTATGAATAGTGTCTTCAGCATGTATTTGGACAACTGTGTTCTTGTTTTCCTCGATGACACTCTTATTTATTCTAAGAATGAGGAAGAGCATGAAGAGTATCTAAGATTGACATTGCAATTGCTCAGGGAGCATAAGTTGTATGCAAAGTTGATCAAGTGTGACTTCTATAAGGATATGATTCATTATTTGGGCCACATTATCTCAGATGAGGGTCTATCATTGTACCTTGAGAATATTGAGGCCATTATGAATTGGCCTACTCCAAAAAATGCGATAGATGTAAGATATTTTATGGGGCTTGCAGGATAATACAGGAGATTCATTAAAGGATTCTCCAAGATTGCACATACAGTCACTTCTTTGAAAAAGAAGGGAATACCATTTGAATGGACACCGAGGTGTGAAGAAAGCTTCCAGAAGTTGAAGAATCTTCTCACAAGTGCACTAGTATTGAAGATTGTAGACCTAGAAAAATATTTTGTGGTGTGTACGGATGCATGAAGTCAAGGACTTGGAGGATTTCTTATCCAAGACAACCATGTAATATGTTATGAGTCAAGAAAGTTGAAGAAGCATGGGAAGAACTATGCCACTCATGATATGGAACTTGCCGCCATAGTACATGCTCTCAAGATGTGCAGAAGATTTGAGCTAAGGACAGACCATTATGGTATGAAGTACTTGTTTGATCAACCACCGTTAAATGCTAGGAAAGCTAGATGGATGGAGTTTTTATGTGAGTTTGATTTTGAAATCAAACACATAAAATGAAAATAGAATAAGGTAGTTGATGCACCCAATAGGAAGGTGCAAGAAATGCATGTGGCATCCATTAGTATTTTCCAATCATATTTGAGACAACAGATGGTTAGTCATACTGCTGAAGATGAAATGTATGTGCAGGTAAAAGACAAGTTACAGCAGCAAAGCCTTGAAAAGAAGTATGAGGGATATAAATTGGAAGACGATGGACTCCTTACTTATAAGAACATAATTTATATTCCAAATGTAGCAAATTTGAGGAGAGATGTTATGGATGAGATCCATCAAGGTCCATATTCTGGTCACCCATGGTATCAGAAGGCAATTGCTACAGCTAGAAAGCAATACTTTTGTCCAGGAATGAAAAAGGACATGGCTGAATATATTTCAAGATGCATGAAATGTCAGCAGGTGAAGGTTCAGCATCAACACCCACCAGGTTTGTTGCATCCCTTTCCAGTTACAGAATGGAAATGGGAAGTTATTTCCATGGATTTTATTACAAGATTTCCAATGAATTGGAGACAACATGATTCCACCATGGTTGTGGTGGACAAGTTGACAAAGGTAGCACATTTTATACTGGTTAAGTCTACACATAAGACTGATGACATTGCAAAGATCTTCATGAAGGAGATTTTCAAATTGCATGGATTGCCTAAGGCAATAGTCTCTGCCAGAGATGTCATGTTCACTTCCAATTTTTGGAAGGGATTGTTTGCAGATTTGGGTACAAAGTTGAATTTCAGCACTTCCTACCATCCTCAAACTGATGGGAAGACAGAGAGAGTTAACCAGGTGCTTGCAGACATGCTTCGCATGTATGTGATGGGAAAACCAACCAAGTGGGAATATTATTTACACTTGGTAGAGTTTTCTTATAACAATGGACAGGAAGCATCCTTGGAGATGAGTCCCTGTGAAGTTTTGTATGGCAGGAGGTGTAGGACACTAGTGACTTGGGATAATCCAGTGAATCGGGTTGTGCTTGGTCCAGAATTGCTCAAGGAGATGGAGTAGGAGGTTGTAAAGATCAGGAAAGATCTGAAAGTAGCCCAGGACAGACATAAAATCTATGAATATAAGCATAGGGTGAACAAAGAGTTCAGTTTTAGGGATTATGTTTACCTCAGAGCGAGGAAAAATAAGAGCTCCTTGAAGCTTGGAAGTTGTGCCAAGATGTCACCTAGATGCTGTGGGTCATTTGAAGTGCTTGAAATAATAGGGTCAGTTGCATATAAACTTCAATTTCCTTCTAGCACTAGGGCTCATAATGTTTTTCATGTTTCTTTGCTTAAGAGATATGTACATGATCCTAACCATGTCATAAATTGGGATGTGATTCAGGTGGAACCCGAGGGAGAATTCCAAATTGAGCCAATGCGCATCCTCGACAGGAAGGTCACAATGCTACAGAAACAAGCCATAGGGAAAGTAAAGGTGCAATGGGAGCACTACGGTCCTGAAAAGGCTAAATGGGAGATGGAGGATGCCATGCGATTGGCACATCCATTTTTTTTCAATTCTGCTGAACACTAAGTGCAGTACCAGTGTAGCATTTTATTCATTTTTGTAAAGCACTGAGGACAGTGCTGTTGAAGGGGGAGGGGAATGTAACACCCCGGTTTTGACCCCATTTGCATTAAACATATATGATGTTTATATTGTAATTAATCATGGTGTGCAGCTAAAGGCGAAAGCCCCACCATTGATTTATCATTTTATGTTTTGGCGATTAAAATCGATGTCGATGGTATTTTGTGCTAGCCAGACACATTATAATTTTGGACATCATCTAAATATGCAATTTAATTAAAAACCACAACTAGCTATGTCAATGCAACAAATAATGAGATGGGGGCATTATTTCCTAAGGATAACAGGGGGAGGGGGTGTTTAACCTTGAGCCATTGGGAAAAACCCATCAAAACTGTCAACTACCCATTTCTTGTCTTTTTTCCCCAATCATTTATTTCTACCCAAATTTGGTTGAGGTAGTTATTGCATGGGAATGGGAAGAGTATGGGAAAAAATTCGAATTGGCTAGAGCACCCATTTTTTAAAAACGTGTTTTGATTTCATTGGCAAGAAAACACCCAAAAAAGTATGCCCATTCTCTCAAGCATTCATGTTTTCATCTTCCCTCACGTTTTGGGGAGCGATGGGACGTTTTTGATCCATCCTTCATTCACGTGGAGCGAGGGGTAGGCAACTGAACCTTCCTGGGTTTTTATCCTTCACATTTTCACTTTTTTCGGAGGGTTGTTGTTCAATGGTCTCCTATGTCACAAAGTGAGTGGAAGCCTGTTTTGCTGCGTTGACATTGTGGTTTGCTGTGTGTGCATATTTTTCCTTGGTTTGAATTGGTTTGGAGTGGAAATGGGTCTGAACTAGCTTGATAAACCTAGTGTAGGAAGGGACCTCACAAATAGATCTAGAGGGGCTGGTTTTCTTCTTTGCACACCCTGAAAAACACTGGAATGGAAGGCATAGCCTGAGGGACTATGTAGTAGAGAAGGGGATGCTTCCTTGTGTTGGGTGTGTAGATGTTTTAAGATCCAAGCTCGATCTAGTGCAGGTTTCCATAACTCGGTGGTTGAGCTCACAAGCTTAGCAGTTTGAGATTTCCAGCTCCATTGCATCTTGATAAACCCATATGTTAGTTGGTTTGGATGGTCCTTAATGTGAATGTTGGCTTGATTGACTATATCCTGATAAACCTAGTACTAAGATGGCTTGGATTTGTGGCCTCTTAAACCCATCTGTTAGTTAGCTTGGCTGAGTAGCATGTTAAACCCATATGTTAGCTGGCTTGGATGATTATCTTGATAAACCCAATAGTATATTGGATTGTTTGTTTGTAGCCTAATAAACCCAACTATGTTGTCTTGGATAAGTTTTGGTGTATCCTTGGCTATGTGTGAGTCTGCTAGTGTTCCCTTATTCCTTGTGGGAATCATGCCCAGCTCAAGGGTAGCAGTGCTGCTGAGATATTGATGAGCGCACTGGCCTATGGTTGGGTGAAACATTGCAATGACGTAGCTTGTTGTAGGACAAGCTTCTTTCAAAGATAAGTATCTCTATGTTAATCTCTGCATTTGCATTTGCTTGATGAAATATGATGAACATGATTGATGTATTGAATGGATGAATTGCTTCCATTGTATAATTGAAATTATATGCATATGTGTATTTTTTCTTTCAATGCATTTTTAAATTATGTTATGGGGCTTACATTGACGGATTGGTGATGGCCTGAAGGACAAGATCTGCCCAAGACTTTTGTTAATAGGTTGAATTTCCTTCCACAACTTGTGGGATGCGAGGTGAGGATGCGGAAACGTCCTTTTGTAGATTCTGTTCCCCGCATATTTCCTTCTACAACTCTCCTCTCTGCAACTTGTGGGATGCGGGATGCGGCTTCACAGATCTCTATTTTCGCAACTTTCCTCTCTACAAAGGTCTATTTCGCATGTAGGATGTGGGATCATAATTTCCATATTTCCTCGATTCTGTAAACTCAAGCTTTTCGCATTGTTGATTCTTGAGGGTTGATTTTTAGCTGTTGATCTATTTCCAAATGCAGCATAGATTGTGACCATCAATTTTCGTCGCAATTTTTCTCTATTATTCAATTTCCTCTGAGATCTTTCTTCGTAGATCGTCGAATTGATCACTGACAAGATCAATTCCTCTGCGATTGGGAAGTTAGAGAATTTATACATAGACTTGAATAGAGTGAACCCAAGATGAATTCATGTATTTATCGATTTCTACAAAAAACAAAGAATCGAGAATCCATCAATATATATATATATATATATATATATATATATATAATTGGCAATGAACTTCGAGCTAGATGCTCCTACATCAATTAGGTAGCAGAAATGCTCATATTCTCTCTCTAGTGGACGAGAGGGGACGTGAAACCAAGGGTGACCATGTTTAACTCTCATTGACCATGTTTCATTGTGGTTGAATATGATCAAAAAAGGTTGATCAAGGTTATATTGGAATTTATCATGGTTGACTTTAGTGAACTAGGTTGACTTTGTTTTTCCATGGTTTTCCATGGCCATGTTGATTAAGTTTGACTACATGTGTAATTAGAATGACCACTAGAGAGATTTAGTAGATTTATTAATTGAAATATCAAGATCAATAATTATTAAAATACATATGATATTTGATCATTTATCATGGTCAAACATTTTTAACCATGTTTGACTATGGTTAGCCATGTTTAACTACCATTGACCATGGCTGACCATTCACAACTATCAGTGACCATGTTTCATTGTGGAAGACTATGGACGGATATGTTAGCCAAGGATTACCAAGGTTATACCACAAGTTATGATCATGGTCAAATTTAGTAAACGACGGTTAACAATGGTTAGTCATGGTTGACCATGTTTTCCAATGGTTGACTATTTTCAACCATGGTTGACCATGGGTGACTGTGTCTAACCATCGATGATTAAAAGTTTGAGTATGGTTGAATATGGTTGATTATGTTTGAATATTATTGACACCTACTAAGCATGGTTTACTTTAGATAATTGTGGTTTACTTTATATAACTAAGGTTAACCATGTTTGACCATAATTGATTATTAACCATAACTAATCATCCTTAGCAATTTTCAACCACAATTAACCATGTTTGAATATGGTTGACCAATTTGAACATGGTTCACTAGGTTTGAACATGGCTAACAATGTTAGACAATGGTTAACAGTGGTAGACATGGTAAACAATCACTGGTATGGTTTATTTTTTTTCATCGGGGAATACTGTGGTTGACTATAGGTAAACATGGTTGACCATGGTTGACCATGGTTGACTTTCATGGAATGTGGATTACTTTGGTTCACCATGCTTATCCATTTGATTATCATTTACTACCATTGAAAATCATAAACCATGGTTAGACAATGGATTTATGTAGTTCACTTTAGTTAACCATGGTTAACATTAGGTAGCAATATGTGACTATGTTTAACCATAGTTAACAAAAGTTTATTATGGTTTGACCATAATTAACCAAATTTGACAATGGTTTGACCATAGTTAGCCATGGTTAACTATGGGGTTGGTGCATGTTAATGCTTCCCTCTCATGACACATTAGTTGCAATGGAAATTGTAAAAAAGACAATATGTTGACTAGGAGGAAATTTAGAGGTGTTGAGGCCTGGAAATTCGCAGGCGGAAATAGTAAGGGATTCTCCCCAATCAACGTTCCCAACTAGCCCGTTGACTGTTTGGTGTAGGGAATCCGTCCGGCTTACGGTCCGGCTACCGTAGGTCAAAGTAACAAAAAGGGTTTTACCGGTTGCGGCCCGGTCCACCGGAATTTGTATTTTGACTTAATATGCAATGCATATGCCTATCTAAACCAATGCAGGGTGATAAGGATGCCGGGAACCACACAATGTGTTGCGCAGGTTCTTACCTCTCGTCTTATGTTCACAGCATCTGAACCACATATGCAACCAGGAAACAAACCACTAATCTACTTAAACACTAACTACCTATCCCCGGGGAGCCAACATGATTATGATTTAGTAATGCATTAACTACATGTATGATAAACACAATTACAGGTAGCTGATACTTGTATTTACAACACATGAAAGAGAAATTATTCCAACAATTAGATAGCTAACTGTTATGTGAAGCACCAGCATTACTATAAGTGAATTTCCCACAAAATAAACCAGAAATCATTCAACAAGACATAAGTCATAGATTTAGAATGATCTCACAATTCATGGAAATATGCTGAAAAACAAAATAGTTCATTTTCCTGCCATCCATTGCACACCATTTGGAAAATTCCACAGCACTTTCTCCAACAGGAAAACTACAATCTTTATTGCAAAAAGGAAATAGTTCTTCTTTACAATAGGTCATCCAGTGTTACTGGGAAAAATCCCTTCTCTTGTCTCTCTTCCCTAGCTTTATACAAAATCAAAAAATGGTTGGGATGGCCAAAGTGGCCTTTGGGCTTCCCAACGCTTCATTTTCCTAAAGCCTTTTACAAAATAATAATTTATACAAAATTGACCGGTCCCTCTCATGAGGGGGGTCCCGCTTGGTCTTCCAGAAACTTCCTCCACGCTACTGCCTTGGCAGCGAGCCCTTCAAATGAGTGGGGTTCCAAGAATTGTATACTCAGCTCGAACTTATCTGCTTGGTTCCGAATAGCCTCCACTCTGGCCGCGTTCAGGTGAACCTGTTCCTCCAAGAGCTGTACACTAATGGCTGTGTGTCCAATTTCATTTCTCAGGATCGGCTCATCAATGGCTCTGATACATTGAACCTTGGCTTCTTCCTCCTGCTGCCTTGTCTGTAACATCCCTGCAAATGTATCATGATCAGGGAATTCGTGTAGCCTATGTTCCGCTTCCATTTGACAGCGGTTATAGGTGACAAGGGCTCTTCTAAAGAACTCTGTGCATGCTCCCTTGGTTTTCTTCACTGTCTTCTGAAAGTCCTCTGCAGTAAGAACAGCAAACTCGATCAGATCATGGTCCCGCTTCAAAGCTTGCTTATCTTTAACTGGTAGTTCAGCTGGGACTTCTTGATCATCTTCTACTCTGGTTATCCTTGAAGTTAGTACCTCGAGGATGTCTTGCGATCTATCCACAAAATAAGATGCTGTATTTAATATTTCATCAAGTCTGCCATCAATCTGCAGGACCTGACACCTTTCTTCCTCTAGGGCCGTTTGCAGTTGCAGCATCCTAGCCTTCTGAGCCAAGATGTGTTCTTTGACTGGCTGCAGATCTACTTGCTGCTCCTTGGCTGCTTCTAGCTGCTCTTTCAGCTCTCTAACATATAAGGTATTAGATTCGTAGATGTCGTTCTGCTGCTCTATCAGTTCTTCTATCTGTGTCTTCATTCGTTCCCTTTCACTTTTTAAATCCTGAATTTCTTGATGTGCCTTATCCAAAGCTTCTTGTGTTGTCTCTTTTGCTCGGGCTTCCTGCTGGATAGCATGAATTTCATGCTTCGTGACCTCCATCTCCTTAAGTACATGCTCGTATTTTCTTTTTAGTCTGTTGCCCTCTTCTCTTTCCCTTCTCAGGGTGTCCTTGAGCTGAGAAGTGGTCTTCTTGGAGGATTCTATCTCTACCATCATACGGTCTATGTTATCCTCCGTAGCATGTAAGGCTTCCTTCCCAGCCCTGATGACAAACCTTGGATCTTTGTCTGTTCCGACCATCATGGCTTTGTCGGTTATCATGGTACTGGCCATCCCTCCTGCCTCCATTTTCATCTCGGTTCTCCTCATGATCCTTTTGGTGGCCCTGTCATAGTACACTGTACTGAAATCAGGCACCTCTTCCCCTTTCTTCTGTGTAAAGGGTACTAACTGGAGTGTGGGAGTTGTAGGGGTGACGCGAGTAGGTACTTGGAGGGTTTGTATCTCAGGGTTTTCCTCACCCTGGATTTGCTCTGCTTGTGATCTAGAAGCCTGCTGTTGTGCCAACTCTGTTTTCTCGGCTTCCTATTGTCGAAGTTCCTCATCTAGTTTCCTCTGAGCTTCCTCAGCTGCTTGCTTAGTAGCCTCCTCTGCCTCTCTGGCTGTTTCCTTTGCTCTTTCAGTGGCATCCTGGGCAGCTTTCCTCTTTTCCTCTTCTCCTTTCTGGTGCCATTCTGTAGCTTCTTGTTCCAGTCTCTGGGCTTCCTCCCTTATTCTTTTGGCTGTTTCCTCATCCTTAGCTTGCTCAGCCTTCTCCTGCTCAGATCCCTTTCCACCTTTTGGTTTGAATCTCTTGCTGAGCGCTGTCATGTTGGAGGCCCTCCTGAACACGGATTCATCATTGTCAAAATGGTGAGTGTACTCATAAAATACTTTGTGTTTCCTACATTGCTCAGCCACCCTGTCGTGAGTATCATTCCGTCTAAAGGTCATCTCCCCAAAACGGAACCTTTCTAGTTCCTGTATAAATTCAGGAGCTTGCTTCACATTTGCAAAGCTGCAACTACCTAACTTGAATGGCAGAGGAGGGTAGGCAGACTTCTTCTTCTGGAATAGGAAATGACCGACTCCATCTATATACACCTGTTTGATAGCTTCCTTGTGTATGATATAATCTGTTGCGTATTTGGGCAACAGATAAGGGGTCTTTGACCCACCAAACATCCTCAAATACATCCCATTTTCCGTCAAGAAGTAGTCACCAAACTCCTTTATGACCTGCATGGCCTCTTCTGACATGCAGTTGCATTCCTTTCAGAATATGAGAGTGTGCAGAGGCATGATAAAATGTTCACAGATCTCTCTATAGTAAGTATGGTATTGATGAGCTCCCAGTAGTCTATATGCTGCATATACGGGCATCCTATCCTTCTCCCAAACACATTTGAGCCCGAGGAAAGGTTGGTGGCAGAGTATGCAGTCAATTAGAATGGAGCTCATGTAAAATTCAGATCTTCTCCGTTCTTTTCCTTCCAAAGCTGCAACTACACAGGAGGAGAGGCTGCTGGATACTATGCTTGCCCAATTGAAGATGGTTCCTTCTGTTGCTACAAAAAACATTAGAGGTACCCATTCAAGCTTGAACAATCTTCCATTTGCCCTCCCGAAGATTCTATTTAGCATCAACACTATGAATCTGTAGGTAGGCCTGAGACTGACGGTGTCATAATCTTCAGTCTCTCTATGTCGGAAGATCTTTCCAGGTAAGAGCATTCTTTTCAAAGTCTCTACAAGGTCCATCCGGAGGTCGTCCAGCCATTCATTTGTGAGGAAAAGCTGAGGCTCCGGCAGGTGATAGGCTAAAGCTACATATCCAGGGCTAAATGCAGCATAGCCCTGGCCCTCAGTGTTACAGGTGAGCATTGAATTATGGTTCGTATGCGGTAGCACCCATCTCATTAACTCAGAGCACGGGAATAGCTCTGGTCTAGTGGCGACCTTCATAATGGCTGATCTCTCTATATTGGCGTAGATGGGTGCCTCCTCAAGTCCCATATCTGGGACTTCCTTGCGGGAGATCATCCTGTGAACATCTCCCCATTTGTACTCAGGCTCCACCCCTGTGACACATTGGGTGTCCTCATAAATGTATTCAATTCTTGTGTCTACTTCTGCTGCAGGAACCTCCTCTACTGCTGGGGCCTTCTTTTTCTGTCTCTTAGACATTTTGAGATCTTCCTGCAATATACAACATCATAGTATTAAGTAATCCAAATTTGTGAACTTTGTGCAACGTTTTATTCCTTTTAGGTGTATCAGCATTATATCAGTGCATGCAAACAAACCTTAAGCTTTCATACTGAACAATTTACTAACATGAAGTGCTGTGCAATGTGTTGTTAGCATAATAATGTTTGTTGTAGCACATCTTCACCAGGTCTTATGAATGAGTTGCCTTATGATTTATTCCACATGCATCAAAATAATCAGTCATATTAATGTTGGCATGCAACCTATACTCTTATGAGGCTTGTCATTTTTTTATGAAAGTGATATATCGAAGCACTATGTGCACGCTACATGTAGATGCAATATGCAATTAACATTCCACTGCCTATCACACGCAAAGAGAAAAAATAACAGCCTCAGGCTTAATCAGTCGACACTTCAGCCCTACGGCCCAACATGCCCATTGCGACAGAAACGCAAGCGACCAGCATCGAAGAGAACAATATGCTGCTAACACTCTCACCCACCTCGGCGGGAAGCGACCACACCTCAGGATAAGGTATCCTCATCGAAACCTACCCACGCTATCCTCAATGAAAGCCGCGTTACCAGCGATACTTTCTTTCGACCCTAACTGGGGTTTTAGGCGGCCAACAGCAAAAACTAGATCGCGAAAGGTGGCTCAATCAACACGGGCCGCAGAGAGAAGGTGACACTGTCAAAAACAATCCTCTCAACCCTATTTATCCCGGCCGAGCCAGTCCCAGGTTCTACCAATAATTTCCCACCGAGACGGCGCACAACCCCGGACTGTAAAAGAAAACCAGGAAAAAACATGGCAACTGCGGCCAGTGCAAACCCGACCCCTAAACATTCACCAACAACGCAGCCTCTACTCATCGCGACTGCATACCGAAGCCTAGCGCAGACGGCGTAACGGTCGTCTGTGCCTCGAAAACCCCCAACCCTAGCGCGCAAGAAACTACTACGGGCAGACAGAAAAGGCTTAAAATCTTAAAGAAAACGTCCCCCCCCTCTCCCTAGGTCAAGAGAATAAACGATCTAAGCAAACCAAAATCCCAGCTGGATGAGGGAGAAAAACGCGGGGCCCCAAAACTCGGCGAAAAACCAACAAACGTTAAACGTAAATGAAGGACGAGATGCACCTACTTGGCAATCAACGCAGTGATCAAGCTAATGACAGTTGGAGATCCGCCCTTGCCACCTGGAAACTGTACAATGACAGCTAACCCTTCGTTCCTTTCGAAACGCGACAACTCGACTCCCCGCGACAGCGATCGAAAACAATACAAAAAACCCTGCTTATCGCTATGTATATATGAACAACGCCACACGTGCGAGGAGTCACGTCAATCGGGGCTTTTCCAAAAGCTATGTCCGGCGGTACAAGCTTCATACCATCCGCAACGGCGGACCACCTCCAGTCCCAACTCGCCCGGTCAGTTACAAATAACTCGCGAACGAGAATCCCATATCGGGTGTCGGCGGAAACCTTGGTCGGATGACCAAGAGTCTGGCCTCCCCCGCAACGGCGGTCGCGAAACGAAAACATGCGGACTTGAAGACCACCCGCAACGGCGGCGCGACCAAGCCAAACAAGAGTCGATAGGCACCCGCTACAGCGGCGCGGCAAAAGATTTGGAGGATCTAGAGAACACCCGCAACGGCGGGCTCGGGATAGAAACAATCAAAAGTTCGAAGGCACCCGAAACGTCGGCCCGACAACCGAAAATGACGACCTGGAAGCCACCCGCAACGGCGGGACGGGTAAGAGAAACTAGAAGCCGAAGGACACCCGCAACGGTCGGGCAGTCAAATGAAAATCTTTC